>OZ010647.1:7568211-7763255 GCA_963932195.1 Empis livida
TAGCTAACATATGAATTAAATAATATGGATGTTGAATTCATTTTACTTTTTCTTTCTTAAGATATTCAACTTCTTTTACGTGTAGCATTAAACCCCGTACAGTCAAAGATCAAAGAAGTTACGAGTATCGGAAACATTTTCTTATGTACAAATTATCTAAAACTAACTTCTGTCCCTGCAACTTAATTGCATTAACTAAGCCCGTACTCTAAAAGAAAACAGCATAAATTAATTTTATCATCGATCTTTACTTTTTTGATGTAGTTGGAGTTAGGTAATCTTGATGAATTTAAACACGAGAATTGGAATTGTTTATAAAATATACGGAGACAACAATCTTACTACCCTTTCATAGAGTTTGCTGTTCAGTATAGAAAAATTTAACATATTGATTAATTGAACATAACCTGATTTAATCAATAGTATAATAGAAATAATTATTAAAAATATTTTTTGGATAAACAAAATTTTCTTTATTTTAGTAATGAATCTACATCTTTATGTGCAATGCACTTTCATAACACATCGCTCAGACATATTTTGGCATATGTTCGAATTCGAAGTTTTCGTATTCCTTCATGTGATATATCTTGGTATCGGCCATATACATATTTGGTACCATGAATTCTGTGTCATCGTATATGTCTCTATCAAGTGGATAACCGAATGGACGGTTATCTAAGTAACGACTACCTGATCCAACGCCGCATGATTTTGTTTGATCGAATGTTGAATATTGTGGAACAGTAGCTTCTTCATATGGAGAAATCATGAAGAATAATTGAATTGGCATTCCACTGACCCAACCTCTTGGCATGAGAAGACGTTCTGGGAATCCACAGTGAGCCTCAGTCATATCCAATGGGAATTCTATTTTACCATCAAGAGCCAACATAACATGTTTGTATAATTCAGTATATGTGGTACGATCCTTTACTGTCCAATAGAAATCGACTGAATTTCTCTTGATTACTGTTTTGCCTGATGGCAACTCCCATTTGAAGCCATCAATAATGTAGAAGTTTTCACGGTTGTCTTTGAGAGTAATTAAATTGCCAAATTCATCATATTTAGGGCTCATGTATATACGAATAATAACTTTTTGGGCTTTGTCTGATGTAATATCAAGCTTCATGGTGAATGGTTTATGAGTAAGACGCATTTGTCGAGCCTTAAACATAACATTATCATCATTAAACATGAAGTCATGACCCATAAGTGTAGTTAAATCAGCATCGAAGTGATCAAAATATGTGAAAATTTTTTCAATCTCAACAGTATTGATTTTAACACCCTTTAGTAAGAGCTCTTGATGTTTATAATGAGGTAAGAAATTTTTGAATTGAATGTATGATTTAACAACACGCTTGTAAAGCATGTAGAAAACGGGATCACTTAATGCAGTTTCGAAGTGTTCCATTACACTTGGAATCACTGTGTAATCAGTTGAGAAAGAGTCAGCACTACCTCCGACCAACCAATGAGACAGCAACATCCAATAACCAAAGAATCTACGATCAACACTGTCTGGATTAGCTTGAATCATGTTTCCTAAATATTCAATTGATGATGGTTTTCTCATATCAATTTTGGTGCCATCACTTAAAGTGTAGAAGCCATAATCAATAACATCATGAATTCTACGTTCATAATCTAATACCTTTTGAATTGTATACAACTCTTCGGTATTGACGACTTCGTAATAATTTTTTCTAACTGTGAAACCTTGACCATTGTAATACATTAAATGTGAATTGTAGCCAGTTGGTATTGGGGCGTAAAATGAGAATTCCGGAATTTCACCCATATGATGAGACAAACGTTCCATGTAATAACGAGCTAATAATTGTTGGTGCATGTACAAAAATAGTTCACCTCGGCGATCTTTGGCTAAATCGAATTTTTCACCATCCATCCAGAATGGATAATCCATATGGAAATAGTAATAGAAAGCATTCCAGCCGATATCTTCTCTGAAGTAATCTAATTTATATTCTTCGTTCATGGAATAATAATCACTGGAGTAGTTTGACCAGGTGTACCACATATCATAGTCTTTTAACAACACGTTATCCTTCTTGGTTTCATGGTCCAGGAAATATTTTGATTCCCAAAATTTAATTGGATATTCTTTCTTGACCAAGTTTTTATCTTGCATATATTTCATTCTGAATTCATAAGCATCAGTAATAACTTGACCATCAAAGAACATATATGGGCAAATTTCATATGGAGCAGGAAGAACAATGCCTTCACAATCATCACGATGAAGGACAGCCATACTAAGTGAATAAATAAACATTCCTTCGTTGACATGCATACGAGCCCAGATGACATTTTTGTAGAATGTGGTCCAATCTTTGGAGTAATAGAAGAAATTAAATAGGGAAACGGCTTCACTTAAATGTTGCTCGTTGAAAACTGAGAATATATGTCCTCTTGGGAGCATACCATGTTTCCATGTGATGAAGAATTCTTCAACTTCTTCAAATTCCTATTAAAACAAAAATATTCTATTAATAATTCGACGTTTCAACTGTTTTCTAAATACCGTGTATGCTGTTTTGTCCATTACATATGTTTTAGAATCTTTCAAGTATTCTTCGAAGACAAGTGGTTCGTGGACATTATGCAAAATTTCCAACAAAAATTTCTGTTTTTTTAAGAATGGTTTATCGGCTATTAAAATGTAACGAGAATTTTCGATAGTTTTTTTTTCTTTCCGAATGTTCCTACTTACCAACTTTGATAGTCGTCTTCGAAGTCAAAGATTCTGCTGCCACAAGGGCTAAACAGGCAAAAAGAATAATTGAAATTTTCATATTTGGCCTGTTTTTATTAAATATAAATCCAGGAATCGACTGAAGTATAATTATTTTTTTTAGTCTTTTTATATGGAAACGTATATCCCCTAATCTAGGAATGGGGTGTTGAAATTTTCAGGTGATTAGAGTATTTTTTTTTATTAAATTTATGTTTCCATGCAAAAAATATAGAAAAATACATAACAAAAACATTTCACATGCAATCTTAGTTTATTTCAGAAATTTATAAATGTTATTTTGTTTGTTCTTTTGATCTTACACCAAATTGACCTTTATAAAAGCTTGTGATAAAAAAACGATTGTTTACAAATGATCACAAAAGTCGTTTATTTATTACTCAATGTTTGGTACATATCAGTAATTTGTATGTAAACATTATTTTCTCAGATTAAATAATAAGAACAATAAGTAGTTTAGTGTATGCTGTTGTTATTATAAAATTTTGATGGTTTAAATTTTAAAAAAAAGTATATGTTGCAATTTTACTTAATCAACTATTTATTTATCAATAATTTAATAAATTTTAACATCTTATATTTTCGGATTATATGAATAATTTTATCGACATTTTATACCTAAAAGGTTATATATATTATTACACTAGATTCCTACGTGGGTTTCCATTTTTGTTTAATAAATGGTTCTATAGTGTTTTCTCCATACCAATTAGTAAATATAATTCAAATAAAATGTTAAATTATAAAAGAAATTATTTATTTCATTGCTGAATTGATTAATTTAAATAACTTTATAACGGCCCTTATTGAATACATGATGAGCAGAACTTAATTTTAATAATTCTTCTTTAATTAATCGTGTAATTTCACGTTTAGCTTTTTGAACTGAAAGTTCACTACAACTTTCTATTGCTAAATATAATTTACGTTCACCTTCAGGTGGGTTTTTACCTTGTGGTACAAATGTACCCCTTACTGTTAATCCTGCTTCTGAATATTCAGAAATTTGAGCTAGCGCTTCTTTAGATGTAACTTTCCATCTAGCTTGCTGTGGAAAATCATTTATTTCCAATTCTTCTTCGTATTTATTGAATACTGTTGGTTGACCTAATATTAAACCATCCTCATCTTCCTTTGGTTGATAATTTAATTTATTATTTAGTTTTGCAGCCAATTGTTCTACAACAGTTCGAGCCTAAAAATAAAAATTTTAGTAAAATTGAATTTAATATTTTAAATTTTTACCGTAATTAATGGCGGAGCAGGCGGTGTACCTTTAAAGATTGCCTCTGCTGTTTGTTGTGTAGTGCCCTTGGAGTCAAGTCCCAAATTTTTAGCAGCATTTATGCGTGAAGCTAATTTTTTAGCCATTTCCAATTTATCTGCTGATGCAGCAGTTGCAGAAGTGGTATTTACTGTAAATAGAGGTGACATGTTGCCAGCAGTTGTTAATGTTACCGATGAACTCAATAATGTGGTAGTTGAAGACGTAGTTAAAGTAGAATTTGAAATTGGAAGAGTTGTCTGCATTACAGAAGTTTCTTTTACGTTTCTCTTTGCTGCAAACAAGTTTTCTATTTGTTGGTCAATATCATTTTCAATGTCTTCATCGTCATCTGAATCACCTAGTCCCAATGCAGCTTTTTGTAATTTTTTGCTTTCTTTAGCAGCATTCGCTTCTTGTTCGTCAAATTTATAGCCTTTTCCGCTGAAACCGCCGCCAGTATGAACTTTTTTACCTTCAGCTTCTTGAAGAGCTTTATACATATCCCAAAGATCTTGCAATTCTGGAGTGACGTCAACATTTGACAGTTCCAATGCACGTATAATTTCTCCCGCATAACGACCCTGATCTGTCGTTAAAAATGTCCATGCATATCCTTTTTTACCAGCTCGACCAGTTCGTCCGCAACGATGGACATAATCTTCATAGTGATTTGGACAATCGTAATTTACAACCAAAATTAAATCTTTAACATCTAAACCACGTGCAGCAACCGATGTTGCAATTAATAAACGTACTTTACCTGACTTAAAATCAATAATGGTAGAATCACGATCGAATTGATCAATACCACCATGTAAACTCATACAGGGATATGAAGCTTTCATAAGATCTTTTAATAAAGCATCCGCATTTTCTTGTTTATCTACAAATACAATTATGCTCCCGTGCTCCTGGTAATGCCCAAGTAATTCAAGTAATTTAAAAAATTTTGCGTCATCGTCCAGAATTGCAATATTTTGTTCCACTTCCTTACAAACTACAGAACGTCCTCCTACAATTATTTCAATTGGTTTCTTCAAAATTCGTCTCGCTAGTGCCTCCATTTGGCGTGGAAATGTTGCACTAAACATAACTGTTTGGCGATCAGGTCTAATATTATCAATAATTCGCATTACTTGTGGTTCAAAACCCATATCAAACATACGATCTGCTTCATCCAAAACGATATATGTAACGCGGCGTAAATTTGTTACCCGTCCAGAATTTGCCGCCAACATATCAATCATTCGACCTGGTGTGCATATGATTATTTCAGAACCACGTTTTAACTCTGCAATTTGTTCAGAAATTCCTGTCCCACCATAAACGCAAACCGGTCGTAAACCAAGATATTTTGAAAATCTTCGAATGTCTTTACCGATTTGCATACAAAGTTCCCGAGTTGGCGTCATAATTATAGCAATAGGACCATCACCATCATCTATGGCTGGTTGGTCAAGGATATGTCTGAACATTGGTAAAATAAACGCTAATGTTTTACCACTGCCTGTTTTAGCAATACCAATTAAATCTCGCCCAGACATAATTGCTGGAATTGCTTGACATTGAATTGGTGTAGGTTTTTCAAAAGCAAGTTTTTTAAGTAAAACATCCATTTCTTTTTTGGAGACACCGCAGTGAGCCCAATTCTAAAAAAAGTATTCTTTGAATATAATATTGAAATTTATTTTTAAAAAAATTATTACCTTAATTGGTTTTGGACAACCTTTACCCTTTACTTGAATACCTTCCAATTCGATACGATATTTTTCGACGTCATCCTGTGTCATTTTTGCCAATTCTGGTATTTCAACATAGAAATCTTTTCTAAATGCTGCATAGTTCATTTCGGAATGATCAATTTTTGCTAGTTCTTTTTTATGCTTATTTGCCAAATTTACAGCAGCATCTTTGATGTCTTCTAATTCTTCTTCACTAGAATATTCTAAGCCATCCTGATTTTGTTCCATTAAATCACCTTTATTCCTTTCGGTATTTTTCTTGGCAATTCCAGTTACAATCATTACACCTTGCTGATTGCTATTATTTGCTATTTTGTTATTAACACCAGAAATATTATCACTGTTACTATTTGGCGGATTTGAAAATTGATTAACTCGTTTTACTTCTTTATTTATATTTTCCATAAAAGCATCAAGAGGATCAATTTCTTCTTCATCTATTATTTCAACAACTGGAGATGATGTTATAGTAATTACTTTTTCCATTTCTTGTTTTACCTCTTCAGTTTTCGGAGAATCTCCGATTGTGATTACAGTTGTCGGAGCGGTAATTGTTTCTACAGCAGCAGCTGCTGTAACTTTTTTATCGTTTTCATCATCTTCAGAATCATCTTCTAAACTCCATTTTTTCACAGAAAGCGGTAACTGAATTCGAACATTTTCTTTTTTATTATTTTCCAATTCTTTTAATTTTCTTTCAGCACGCCAACGTTCTATACGTTCTCTACGTTTCTGCATTTCTAACTCGAGGCGTTTTTGTTCTTCTTCTTTATCAACTTCCTCTTCAGAACCATCTGACTTTTCTGGTTTTAAATCTTCTTTAATAATTTTCTCGATAATTTTTTCACCACGGGAAATTTCCTTATCTCGTGATTTTGAACGTTCACGACGAATTTCTCGGTCACGAGATCGGGATCTTTTACTATCACGACTATTTAGAATAGAAATTGTTTTATAATATCTACAGTATAAAAAAAAATAAATTAAATACTTACTATTTTCTTTCTTTCGATCGTGATCCAGACCGAGATCTTCTCCTTTTCTTTTCTTCTCTTTTTCTATCTTCCCGAGATCTATCTCTTCGTTCATCGCGTTTTCGTTTATCTCCCGGAGATCTGGAACGAGTCCTACGTCTTCGATCACGATCCTTATCCCGGCTAGAATAAAATATATTTATACAAATTGTTATAACCTAAAAACCAAACAAAATTTCATTTAACTTATTAAATCTTTTCTTACATACTAGTAAAACTTCTAGAAGACATATTTGTTATTTATAAACAAGATTTTATTTGATAAATTTTGGAACTATTTAAATTAAGAAAACTTTTAAAATCCTAAATCAACACAAAAACTTAATATTTCAATAAGTCAAGTCAACATCACTTTATTATGCAGCAAAGCATTATAAATGTTATTGTCAATTGCAATTTTTCACTTTGAAAAGTTATTATACTTTAAACTTTTTTTTATAGACCAAAATGTATAACTTTTGCATCGTTAAAGCTTAATACTGAGTTCAAGTCGAATTAACTTTCAACAGCACCATATCTTCGTTTTTGATTCGACAATTCAAATTTGGTTTCTGATTTGCATTGGTGATGTAAAATCGAAATATCCTTATGTCTGAGATATTCTCGCAGCTCATACCGCTGATGCTTTTGCCGCAGAAGTTTTGAAAAGTTAAAAAAAAAGTATTCAAAAAATAATACGTATTTGTAATATAATTTCGTAGTGTCAATAAAAAAAGTTGTTTATTTTTATATCAATTTGTTTCTTTTTTTATTTGTAGAACGATAGGGTTAATTCTTGTAGAAACATCATATTTTTTACTATATCATATAACTATATCATATAAGATAAACCTCAGACTGTCAGCTGTCACAACTTAGTGGGAGCTAACAAAATGCTTACCTTACAATTACTAAAGACTAAACGAGCATTATGTTTTTTAAAATGACTGAAGAACATTAGGCGATTCCGTTTAGCCACAATCCAACATAATATATATTTAATAACAAAATGACGATTTTTGGAAATATGTTGGTAAATTTTGCCAAACCAAGCATAATTAATCATTTAGTTTGTAAGTGTTTAAATTGTTATAATATCAGAAATATCTTACCGAAAATTTATTTATTCTAGCATCGTTCCGTGCTATTTCTATATCATCAACACTATATCAAAACAATTTGAAGAATTCTTTAGTTACTCAATACTCTTCAGACGAATCATCAAAACAATACAATGAAAAACGAATCCAACTTTTCAAAAATATTAACCAACAATTGATATCGAAAACAGAAACTCGACTATTTGCAGTAGTTCAACTATGTGGGAAACAATTTAAAATTACACCAGGTGATGTTATATTAGTTGAGGGATATTGGCCACCAACAATTGGCGATAGAATTGGTTTGGATAAAGTTTTATTAGCTGGAAGTAATGATTTTACATTTATTGGTTGTCCAATTTTAAAACCAGGCGTTTGTGATGTGCAAGCAACAATAATTGAAAAGACTTTAACTCATACAAAAACACATTTTCGTAAGAAACGTCGTAAGCAATATATGAGAATAAATTTTTATAGATCACCTAATACAATGATCAGAATAAATTCAATTCAAATAAATGAACTAAATGTTAGCTGTCTAAAACCATCTGAAAAAGACTTTACTACTAGAATGTTTTCAAAATAAATTTTTACAAATTTATTTAATAAAAATTACGATTATTATTTTAGAATGATTTAATTTCTTCTGATAATTATTACCCTCATCTTATTCGAAATCCAAAAAATCGGATGATACTATTAATAGATGTTCTGTATTAACTTGTTATAGTTTAGTAAGTAAGTGTAATTAATACTTAGTAATTATGTACCAAAAAAAAAACTATATAAATAATACTTTACGATTATATCTTAGATTTATTATTATTTTTTAGTTTTTTTATATATATGTATATGGATATTTTATTTTTGTTATGCTTAAAAATCTATTGCTTTAATTATCTATTGATATATTTTGTAAGCGATAATGTTTGTAGAAAGTCTACTAATATTTTCTTCCTTATCTTTTAAAAATGCTTTAAACAATTTAAAAATTACGAGTTAATTTCTATAAAATATATAAGATCTATTTTCATTTCCAAAAATAAATGATAAACAAGTATTATAGGTTATTTCCAAAATCTTCTTGACCTACCTGACCATCAGGTGACTTAACATCATTATTTCTATTTAAAGTAAGTTGAGTTCTTTTTAAGAAATTTGATATCATTTGAATACGCTCATTAGAAGTAGAATTACTTTGAACGTCTCCTTCAGTTACATAAGTACGTGAACTATCGTCATTTTTCTTTGTTTCACTTTCTTCTGTCACGTTTTTAGTAGATTCAATTTCTTTTAGGTTAAAATAGTTAGTATGACATTCCTTCGAAATTTCGTCATCATCAGTACAAACAGTATTTAAATCACGTTCAAATTCATCTATTTGGGCATCATCATCTATTTCATTTAAAAAGCCACAATCACCAGCACCTATTTCAGGTTCACCTGTTACATCTAACAGTCTTGCCCGTAGTCTCTGTGTAATCTCTTCAAGTTCTGTAAATTTTCGTTTTATTGCCCGGCTTAGTGTTACATTATTCAAATCCGAAATTCCGTCGTTGCTAGTTGATGAGCTTGTTTCACTATTTAAATCCAAATTTAATGCTGTCGGAGTTAATGACGGTATACTCGGTTCTGAATCTTTGCCACAAATATCACCAACAAATTGATTATTACTGTCAAAATATTTTTTTTTGGATTTTGTTGAACAATTTTTATTATTCTTAAATTTCATAACATCTTCTAGGGGTTTGACATTGACTTTCAGCTGCCCGTTAATACGGCCATTAAAATCAACTATATTAAACCAACCAGAAATGCACGGCATTCGAGCCATTAACACTGTTAAATCAATTGCAGCAAATCCAATTATGGAATCTTCCATTGGTGTTGGAACAAGTCGGTTTTGCGCTGAACAAGTAACTGCTTTTTTCCAAACTTTTAAAATGAAATGTTTTTCATCCTGAAAAGAAAAAATGATATCAAGAACATTATTGAAAAATGATGAACAGTTATCTAGTCTAGAACACAAAGCTTGATGATACGTTCAAATCACATTACAGTAATTTCAAACTTCGATTCTTGTAAACGATGGGTCAATTCATATTCATACTCACATTTACCAACATGTCAATTGGTACAGCAATTTCAAAACGTTTACCCCATGATGGATTTGAACATTTTTCAATAATATGTGTTGCATATACCATGCCTTCATGTGATTTAATCATCGAATCATAACCTTCAACAGCTTGAAATGTGACATAAGCACTTGGTTCTTCATTTGGTGGAAATCGTAAATTTTGTTTATTCGTGTTACGTTTTTGCGCACTGGATTTTTTACTAACCAATTTTATTGTATTTCGTGGTAAATGTAAAGCACCTTCAATTTCTAATAATATTTTCGTATTTAACATACTATTACTTGTAACATTGGATGGTATTAAACCAGGTATAATGGTATCACTTGTAGATGGTTCATTTATAGCTTTTTGCAATACATCAAGTAAATCGGATGTAAGGCAAACGGTTTGTTGGGTTTGATGATTATTAGTAATCGATTTTTGATTCGATGCTTTATTTTCTATATTAGACGACGATTTATTTAATGGTAATGTTTTTTGTAAATTTTCAATAAAACTACCCAATAAATCAGTAAATTTTGCTTGTTGATCAGCACCAGTACCAGTATTACTTTTTGATTGGGATATACCATTATTATTCGTTTGAATGCTTGCATCACAATTTAATTTATGTTGAATGTTGTTCTGTGTTAGTTCGGGTACTGGAATTCGTGGTAAATTCGTTGTATTTACATAAACAGATTCTGAAGAAATACCACGTTTTAATTTTAATTCTTCCAACTGAATTTCTGTGCCAACTGCTAATAATGCTTGTAATTGACCACAATTTATGCCGCTGAGTGGCGCAACAATTGATACCCAACCATCTATCGATATAACAGGATTCTATAATTTATATTGGTCAATTTTTGTTTATATATATATATGTAAAATAGATAAAATACTTTAGCCCTACAAAGATGATTTGTTAATTCGGAATCACGAAAAGCTATAAAAAATTGATGTAGAGGAAGACGTACTATTCCAATTAAATGTTCTGTGGTCTCTAGAGTTTTTTGCCAAATTTCCAATTTCAAATGATTGTTACGAGTGCGTTCTAAGAATTTTTCGTCATTTATTACAGGGAACATCTATATTGTAAATAGTATATTATCAATTTAATTTATATGTTAAAACAAAGTTCGAATTACCTCCAAGAAATTAAAATTATCACTTTCAACAATTTCCGTAGATGTTGCATCTTCTTTCCAAAATGCTCGACAAACTAAAAAATATCCACCATTACTAACGGCTGGAAGATTTTTTACGGCACCAACATATAAAAGTCCTTGTAATAAACGGAAATTTCCAAGGTTTTTATTTTTTATTGATTTCATTTCATCAAAATCTTTTTCATTATTATAATTTAAGTTGCATTGAGTACCACTTGCTGTTGATTGTGCCGATTGTGTAGTAATTGAATTAACATTACACGTTAATTGAGATCTAGATGTTTTTGAGTCCTTTCCATCGCTATTACTATTTGGAATAGTTTTCATATTATCACTGCAATTTCGTTCGCAGAGAATTTTATTTACGGGTAATTTCTTTTTGCATATAGACGAATGTGAAGGAAATGAAGTTGCATTTAGTTCATGAACACATGTATTACGATACTGTGTATTGTCAATTATACCTTAAATTAAATTATTATTGGTTAAATATATGTGTATGTAAACTTTTAATACTTCACTAACCCATTAGATCGGACCCAAAATTTATTCCTTTTGAACTTAATTTAAAATTACAAATTAAATCCGCAACATGAATACCACCTGTACATGACTGTATTCGTAATTTCTTAGTTTGTTCGTAATCTGATAAATTTAATAAATTTGTGAATCGGAACTTTGTGGTACCTAAACATCTCGCTTGCACCGCACCAAATTTTCGCCACCAAATTGTAAATAATATTTCAGAGTGTTCAATTATTAGTGGATCGAACTCATTGGATATTATTTTTACGCACCGGACTGCTTCTTTATTAAAATCAATTCCTGTAATATATTCAATTAGTAAGTATATTATATATTTTGGGGAAAATTACTTTGTTCCTTATCATCATATGAATCTGAATAAAATCTAATAACACTTTTACAATTGTCTAATAAATTTGGTGATATTTTACATTCAACAGTAAATGTAGTATTTACTAATGAATCTACATATACTTCTCGAATTCCTGGCGGTAACAATTTTATATTTTTCAATTTTAAACGAAGTGTGTCAATTTGTTCACAAATGCCAATTTTACATATTTTGTCTGAACTTTTATTGGCTGATGTACTAAATGATAAAAAATTATTATAAAAGTCATTACTTATTGGTGATGTCCTATGAATTTCATTTAACGCCTCTTCTTCAGCTGCACGAGACATAGCACGGCCAGTCAAATATTCCATTATTCTGGAACTACAACTACCAGTTCGCACAGTTTCTCTGTTTGAATCTTTGTCTGCTTTGAAACTTTTATAACTCTTATTTATATTCAACGGGTAGCTAAATATACTTTCTTGATCATTTTTCGACAATATTGTATTTGAATCGCGATACAATTCCATATCATTTGACTGTGATTCATAAAATTTAATATGCATTTTTAATACTAAATGACCCAAAATTTTATTTCTGGGACTAAATATCTGATTTTTTGTTGTACTACTGACTGATATTAAACAACTCTGTAGGAAATTTTCAGGTATTTTAGCGAATGCAGTTCCAATTTGTAAATTTGATGTCCTCGAAGATATTTGTACTTCAATTGGTTCACAATTTTTTAAATAATCGTAAAATAATTTTATACTTGTACAAATATTATATTGTAAAATATGTTTTTTCACTTGTTTTTTAATTTGATTAAGTTCGCATTGTAAAGCAAATTGTTGATTTTCTCCCCACCATATAAATTTTATTATATTCGAATTACAAATATAATGGTTTTTCCAATCTCCTGATAGGACGCCTTTTTTATTAATGGCTTTGTTATTCACTGACCAAATTATATCAAGAATTTCGATTTCTAATATTCCACGAGTTTTACCAATTACATTAGGTGGTAGAACATTACTCTTGGACATGATATCATTTTTAATGCATTATTAATAAATTAGTCAAGATATTTTCTACGTTTGATTTTTTCGACAATTAGACAAAGTACAATAAGAGATTCTATATTTGCTTTAGCATATATTAATTTATTACTACATAAATTTACAATTTGCAAGCTGTGACATTTATTGAAAACAAATTAGTTGTCAATTTGCTGCCATTTTGACATTTATTTGCTGTCTAAAATGACATTTTTATACATAAAAAATATCCCAGGAAAAAAATCTTATCGTAACATATTTTTCGTTTAAATACATATTGATGTTATAAGAATCCATGTCAAGTCGCCTCGATACTAAAGCTTATTACTGAGTCCAGATTAAAAAGCAACAGTGGGAAGAAAAAAAACTCAAATTCCAAAAAAAAAAATTAGAGTCTTTATTTTGCAGGTTGCGTAACTAAATGTTTTGGCTTTTCACAATGAAATCAGAAGTAACATTTTCCCCGAGATGTTAATAGCTGTGCTTCTTATTTAAATCACTAGATTGAGCAGATCTTGTTTTATTTGAAGTGAAATAAGTTTAACAAATTTGAGACAATGGGCAATAATTTGCTCCAATATTTACTACTGTAAAAACTGCTCCAATATCGCTAGGTTGATAGCCATATGATATATAATAGCCGTACAACTTTACAAGTTTTATTTAAATATAAAAACTAGTATAAAAAATCATTGTTTTAACCAACCCATTAAAAAAAACCATCTAAATGAACGTTTATTTTAGATGAACAACAACAATTAATAATAGAACAGTATGAAAATTCGAAAGTCTTACTTATTTTCAATTTTCGTAATCACCTTGTATTGAATTCTTCTCTGTGTTTTTTTCTTTTTTTAAATTACTTATTTCGCTAAGTTTTTACTCCATAATTAATCCATAACGAAAACTAAATAATCTACTACAAATAATCAACACAAAAGCTTTGTTTATTACCGTGAAAATAATTTTTTTTTTGCTAGTTGTATTGAAACAGTTTGTACGAATACATTTAATATTTTCGCAAGCATAGTTCATCAGCTTTTTAATAATATGAAAAAAAAAAGTTTTTTAATTTGAATAAAAAATATTACATTATCATTTTTTTTTTTATTAATATTATTAAATTTTTATTTATAAAATTTTATGTGATATGAAAAAAAAAAATTGTTTTCATAAAAAATATTAAGTATTAAATATAAATTATTTTACGTGCTAATTAAAGTGATAAAAAGAAAAAAAAAATCTTTATTTCCGGTAAAAAAAAATAAATTCAAATTCAATTACGATTGTAATCATTCAATTTTTTTTTAATAAGGTGAGTTATATTTTATGTAATGTGAATAAAATGATTTTATTATTAAAAAAATAATCAAAAACATAAAATATTTTTTAACTTATTATTTAGATAAAATAAAATTTTGCTTAAAACCAAAAAAAATTCTTTTGACCACAAAATTTAATATATTTATATAACAAAAAAAAAACATATAATATCTTAAAGTATTAAATCCGATTGTGTTTAATTTTTGTCAGAATAACTTTAACTATAATTTTATTTAAAAACAGGATGTTGACAACAACAAACAAACAAAAAAAACTTCGAAATTAATTTTAACAATTTTTATTAAACGGATTTAATTCTGAAAAAACCGTACTCAATAAATAAAAATATAAAGTAATAATGATTTTTAAAGTCAAATATTTGTAACAATTTATGATCATAAAAAAATTGATTCACCAAATATTTTATTAAGTTTAATTAAAATGATTTTCTTTTCGATTCTTGTTACCAATGACAATGACTAATATGAAATTGACTTCTGTTTTTGTTTTTTGTTTTTTTTTGAGAATGTAATTATAGGATAATGCGTACTAATTATATCTCATAAATTATTAATATAAATGTAGATATTATATTTGAATTAAAATTTAAAAAATTTTCGGAGAATTTTGTAATATATAAAATTAAGTATTTTAGACCGACGGTGGCTTAAGTGGTAGTGTGCTTAGCTGTGGTGCATTAGGTACTAGGTTCAACTCCCGTCCGAGACATCGATGTTGGTCTAAGTTTACTCAGCTTTAAATGAGTACCAGTAATAAAATTACAATAAAATGTAATTAAAGACTGGGAAAATGCGCTAACGGTCGAGGCCGTTTGCTAAAAACAAATATAACACTAATAAAGCCATTAGCTTGTTGCAATTAAAAGTTTCTTCACTATAAAGGAATTTATGGTTCGGAATCCATATAAAATTAGTAGGTCCAAATTGCAACACAAAATTTTTATCACTTCAAGTGTAGATAACTCGGTACTTGGAGCTCTATGCTCCACCATGGGGTGAACAAGGGGAAAACTTAAGTATTTTAAAACAATGACATACTAAATATATAGAATATCTGTATTAATTTTTTTTTTAATATCTTATCCAATTTTATTTAGTTTTTATTTAATATAAGTTCAATGTAATTTTAAGTGTAAAATATACTTAAATGAGCATTAATTAATTTAACTATTAATTTCTAAATTCAGTTGTAAGTTGTGATAGCAACAAAAATTTAATCAAATACAAAATATAATTGAAAATTACTGTCTTTATAAATAATTTAACAAATTACTGAAATTAATCGCCTTTTAGTCTATAATATCAATTCAAATAATATTAATAACGATTTATATTAAGTTATAGGATTTTTATGAACAAATATTTATACTTTTACTTTATATTCAAAAGTTGCTACAATATTTCATATATAAAAGTGTTATTTCTAATATTTCTTTTATCATTCATATCTTATATTAAATTGTAAAGTGTTTTATGAAATATATTAAATCCACTTAAATTAATATTTCAGTTAATACAATAAATAATATCTTTATTGTTTGATTATAATTTTTTATTTAAACATTACATTTATTTACTCAATTAATTACATTTATGTATAAATTTTATATCTGTAATATGTCATCGCAGCTAAAATAAGATGTATTTTGTAAGAATCGTGTTAAATTTTAAAATAATTTTTTAATTCAAATAGAAAATTAGCCTAAAAATCGTATTAAATTTCAAAATATCTTTTTAATTCCTATAGAAAATTATCCAAAACATTACTAAAGTACAAATTATACAAAAAAAAAATATTAATTAACAAAAAAAAATATCAATCTGTTAAAAGTATTTGTCAACATATCACAAGCATAATTAAATTTTTGAATTGAAAACAATTGGTAGTTATTTATGATTTACATAATATCACGAAATATGAAAATTAACTTGAATATGTTAGAAATTTTGTTGAAAACTAGCTACAATGAAAAAAAACATAAATTAATCTGAAAACTACTTATTTTTAATTCAGTTTCAAGAATATATAAATTTTAAGATAAAAATTATATTTTATCAGAAAAAGATTCATTTTTTTTTATATCACTTTAAATTATTTTCGCTAAAAATATATATGATTTCAGGATTTCTTTATCACTGATTATTATGATAATTTATTTTGAATACAAGAAATGATTTTAAATTTCATAAAAATATTTATTTTATTTTGGGGTATAATCTAAAATGAAAAGTTATTACACTTGGAATTATCCAATTATAAAGAAAAGAACATTTAAAGCAAAATTTTTTTTGGGGATTGCATTTTTATATTACCACATTTTTATTTAATTTAATTTTCTTAAAAGTGGAGTGGGCGCACGATGCTCCTTTTAAAGTTAATAGTTTTACTGATTCTTCTTTAAAAAAAAAAAAAAACTGAGTGGCTTTCTTTTAAAACTTTTCTGATTATTATTATTTTTTGTATAAATTTATGTTATATTTTATGTTAAAATTTTACACTTTAGCTCACCGTAGGACATTAAATAAGAAATTCTTATGTTATCATATTAACACATTCGCTTCGGATGACTCAAATATTCGTCTTTGTTAGTTAAAGAAGATTTTATTTAACAATTTCGCTAAATTTGTAGAAAATTGCACTGTGCACGAAATGATCAGAAGAGCCTGGTACAATCTTTCTCTCATAATATAATTTCAAAAATGCTGATTTCTTTGTATTTTAGCTTGACGCGGTTTATTTTTAAAAAAACAATAATTAATTAGAATTCTCTACTTTTTATTTTTAAATTAACTAAAAAGTTATGTCGATAACTTATTAATTTTCAACTCAAAAAATTCTTATATTACCATATTAACATATTCGTTTCGGAGATGATATGAAACACATTTATTCAGGGGATTAATGAACCAATGTTAAAAACCAAGACACAAAGGACATTATTGTTCATTTCGTATAAATACTTTCCATAAATTATATTCATAAAGTATTTTAAAGATACAATGAAAGATTCGAACTACTTTTACGAAAGTAATTCGACAGTGTTTATTGTATTTGAATAAAGAATACATAAAATTGTTAAGCAAAAATTATAACAATTTATTTTTAATTTTATTTTAATTTAAGTTTTATTTTTATTTTATTTATTAATCTATTTATTTAATTTTAATTTCTTATCATTTAGAAGACTGTCAGAATCAAGATCACTAAAAGATAAATAAAAACTTGTTACACATAAGTTGACATATATATGAGTGTAATTGAAGACAACTGCAAAAAAAAAAATATAGCACAGTGAATTAAATAAATATAAATAAATCAAAATGCCAAATAAAGACTGGTTACATATTAAATTATATATAACACTTTTATTATCAATTTTTTATGTTCTTGGACAACTTGTACTGAGCCATTTTACACATGCTTTAACATTACAATTTGCTTCTTATCATATGCTTTGTAATATCGTAGCATTAACCGGACGTTTATTAACTATTAAGGTAAGAAAATTATTATATCAGTCAGAAAAATCATTAAGTAGAGTATCGTATACATATTTATCTAATTGAATTACTAATTTGATTGAATCGTTTCACTTTACTACAATAATTGAGGTTTTTTTTTTTTTGAAAATTCTTTCCTGATATGGAAAATTTATAGTATTAATCTAAAAACTATGATTTTCTCAATTAATTTTGTCTTCTATTTTAGTTATAAACACTTGATTATATTGTCAATGCAGTTTCTATCATAATTTTAATGCTTTAATTCTTACTTGTATAAAAATAAAAATTGTTTATGAGTTAATTTCAACAGCACCAATTGTTAAATTGTAAATATTCGGACAACTATAGAGTACAGATAACTTTTTTTTATTTCTGTAACGATATTCTTATTTCGAATATATTTAGTACGCGCGACGAAATTCATCATAACCAGCAGTTTTATTTTTATAAAATTTATTTAGTTGCGAGAAAAGTTTTATTGTATTTTTATCATCATATTTTATTTTATTTTCTTCTTATCTTTCTAATTTTTGTAGTTCACTTAATAATATATTAATATATATGCAGATGAATATTTGCTGCACCTCATTTTAGTGTACCAAAAATTTTTAAATTTTATTCTATTATTCCACTACTTACAATTAGTTTTGGGTGAAAATTTATAAAATTTTGTTTAGTGACAGAAATTTAAATTTTCCATTTAGTATGATATTTCATTCGGAAATAGTAGATTAACAATACTACGAACTATAAGTACATACTCGTAAATAATGTAAATTAATATTTAAATAACAATTTTCCCTCAGTCTATTTTATATACAGACTATAAAACAGACAGAGGGTCTAGTTTTTCGTTTCTTTAAAATTCCTCGAAAAAGATTTGTAAATTTACTTAATAGTATTTATTAAATAATACTTTAATTATTATAATAATGATTTACATATTTATCCAATTTACATATATAATTTAATTAGTTAAGTTATACTAATTATACTATATTATTCAAAATATCATAGTCTTATTATATTCTATTATCAGAATAGTAAATAAATTTAATTTAATTAAAAATTTAAATAATTTACTAATAATTTAAATACATAATTTAAATTTACAATAATAGTTAGAAAATAATGTTTAACTTCATTTAGACTGAAAATTTTTTTAATTATTTATGTAGAACATAAATATTAACTATTTGAAAATAATAAATCATATAAAAATATATTGTAATGTAATAATTTATTATGTTATGTTATGTTATTTTTTATTTTTGTGATGCCTATGTGCAAAGCTTAAATATTATGAATGAAAAATTATGAAAATATGAATGATTAACACAGCATATGTGGCTCCCATTCGTATTTTAGGGTTACAAAATATCGTCATAATTTTACCATATATAATTATTATTTATTTAATTTAAAAAAAAAAAAATGTTGACCATAAGTTTTTAAGTAAATTTTATTTTTGGCGAAATAAATTGAAATTGTCGAAGCTAGATTTACGTAATGCAATTTATATATATATATAAAGATATTGCATATAGATATTATTGCAGGGCTATATAATCTTGCTCTATTTAATTATATTGCTGATAATTCATGCAGGGCTATTAGAAAAATAAATTGTTGACTATTATTATCCTACAGTGGCATTTATACCTTTTATACTAATTTATTAATTAAACTTCAGATTTAATTTTAAGTATTATCTTAGCAAAGCTTATAAAAGATTTAAATATTTTTTTAAAATTCACTTTGATATTAAATAAAACACTGCTATCTACATTATAATAAAATTATTGGATATTATGAAATGCTTATGAAATAATCAAATTAAAAATACCGCATAGTAGAGTTACTGTACAGTAGTTTCATACGTTTGGCATTTTTTGCGTGCCAAACATACATGCAATTTATAGAAATTTAAAATAAATTTAAAACATGTTACATAAAAAATAAACTTTACTTGTAAAATCATTATTAAAAATTAACTATTAACTAATAATATGTAAAATTTATAGTTAAAAATTTGTATGTGGCTTACATAAAGTTACAAAAATTTTAATTATGCAGTAATAGTGTTTTTTTTTCTATTGGAAAAAATTTAATTTTATAAAATACATAAATTAATTCTTAAAGATATTGTAATTAAAAATTGTAAAAAATAAGTTATTTTATGAAATTTATATTTTAGTTATAAGAAAATCTTTTTCTTTTCCTGTTAATGTCATAATCAAAAAATGGGTTATCTTGATGAATTAAAAAAAAAACAAGCCATTTAATTTATGCTCCAAAAAGAATTTTATTTTTCTATCAATAATACACTTCATAAATTAAATATTCAAAATTTGTAATACCAAGACCAACAATATTCATTGACATCTTACAATTTGATCAATATTACTAATTTTCGTAACCAATTCACTATGTAGTCAGATGAGAACAATGCACCTCACTTATTGGATGATAATTTGTACCATAAAATCTTGTTTTTTATTCTAATTTTCAGTGGTTTTATACAATTTTGGTGAAAGTTTACTACTCTCTTTCTCTCTTTAGTCTAGTAGCAGAAATTTGAATTATTATAATTTTTTTTAATGTTTAGTCCATCATACATACTGTCAAGGTCAATTGCCTACCACATCCTTCTCTAAAATCATTAAAAAACAATACAGAACTCAACAGTACTTTTATGTACTCTAATTTTATCTTATTATTCTGATTAAATATTTCAATATTTATGTTATTTTTATTTATTTAAATGTAATTTTTATGTATATACATATAAACTTTTTATTGATATCTATTATATAATTACATTAATATATCTCACTCAATATTAGTTTACATGTATATAAACTGATTGTATATAGATAGATGAACATCATACTAAATTATTTATTCACACAGGTACTAAAATTTCTGATTATTATTCATATAGGCAAAAATTGAAGAAATAGATTGAATTGGGTTTAGTGGGACAAAATATTTGTTTAAAAAAAAAAACATATAAAAATATATATTTTTTTTAAATTCAATAACTTAAAATTTTATAAATTTAATTTTTATTTGTATTCATAAATATATGTTTTATGCAAAATACTATATAGTCTGATGGCCAAATATTACGTATTTATGTAAAGTTAATAAAATATAGTCATATTATTTTGTTATCAAATATAATTGAATTTTTTTTTTAGGTTATGCGGGCGGTATTAAATTAAAATCATTTACGAAAATTTATTTCAATATACATTTTATATTACAAATAATCATAATTAATTTAATGTTGATAATTAAATAGAAACTAAAATTATTATTAATGTTTAATAGATTATTTTTTTTTTTTTTACTA
This sequence comes from Empis livida, assembly GCA_963932195.1. Taxonomy (NCBI): domain Eukaryota; kingdom Metazoa; phylum Arthropoda; class Insecta; order Diptera; family Empididae; genus Empis; species Empis livida. The sequence goes on from OZ010647.1 coordinate 7,589,530, forward strand.
ATTTACTCTAATTTGCGAATTAGCAATTTTCACACTTTGTTATAATAAATTAGTTAAATTTACCAATAATATATTATGTAAATGATTTGTTGGACTATTTGTGTCTGTTCGTCTGTCGTAAATTTTCAAACAATTATTGGACTCAGATATATAGACAAGAAATTATTGGACTCAGATATATAGACAAGAAATAATTCTGTATACGATTTAGAAATAAATGAGAATAGTACTGTTTGTGTCCAAATGCTGCTTCTTAAACATGCACGGGGTGGATTTTATTAGATTTCTAAAATCGTATCCAAGACACGATGCATGAAAGCGCATGCTATAAAAAGGCGCGAATTTCAAACTACTGACTTATTATCTTAAAATCTGAAGCTCACTACTTCAGGGAACTCACGAGAAAATATCCATCTAAATATACGGAAGAATAGTATACAGAACTTTAGTGTCAGAAAAATTCAAAGATCATTTATCAGATAATATTATTGATAGACGTCGCTGTATATAATTTTTGCCAAGGGTTTTTGCTAATTTATAGTCATATTTTTTTTAAAATTTTAAAAATATGACCAGTATTGAAAATAGAGTTAAACCGTAGATTAATATAATTATTGAAGTTTGTATATGCAACTAGGGCGGCTGTATTCATAGATGAACTGTATCCGCTGTATTCATTATCATATTTTATATTCCTATTATTGCTATTCAACACATCATAATAATTAGTTAATGTCAACAATGAACATATGGTAAATTGATTTTAAATGAAAGACAGACCTATAATAAAATAAAAATTATTATAATTTCATTAAATTACTATAACTTTTAAATGAATTTGCTTAGTTCCGGTAGAATATAAATCAACGGTTATTATCCAAATGTATGCATATTTATCTGCAAATCTGTACATATATAATTTACATAATTACATAAAGAAAAAATTATAATAATATTAAAATGTTTTGAAAATATTTTAAATTATTTATTTTCTTAATTTTTTTTATTGAGTTTAATGAAATCTATGATTCTGATTTACAACATTAGTTCACAACATAAAAAAAAAGATATATATGTAATATAAATTCTTAAAAATATAAATTCTTTTTATAAATTTTTTCGCATATATTTATGTTTTATACTTATTAAAAATGTAAATATAATTAAAAATTATTATCATTAAATAAATAAAAAAAAATACTACAAAATATCCAGACTCTAAATTTAGTCTACATATAGATTGAGGATAAAAATGTATTTTATAAATTTCATATTATTTACAATTTAAAAAGAATTTAATCAAATATTGAATTTTTATATTAGCAAAATTAAATAATTGTAGGTAAATTGTGAAAATTTGTTAGCAACGAAGTACCATAATGTATCTTAAAATTTCACTGATATAAAATTTACAAAATAAAATAGTAATATGCTTTATAAATTATATAAAAATTTTAAGGAAAATATAATATTATCAATAGTATTAGTTAAATAATTTTTGAAGGTGGATAATATTTATTATGATTTTTTTAAAGGTTATATGTTTTTTTTTTTGTTATTTGAATTTAGAATTTTAATTTATATGCATTTCACGTATCTCAATTTCTATATATATATATATTTTGATTGATTTTGGATTCGATTATTATATCTCTAAAATATTTAACCATCAAAATAAACTTTTTCGACATTGATTATGTACAATGATTATTTTCTTTAATTTATTTATTCTGTATACGATTTAGAAATATTATATTAATTTATATAATCAAATATAAATCAAATTGTGTACCGAGACAATTTAAAAAAAAACAATTACATACTTAATACGTAAAACTAAAATATTTCTATACGAAAATTAGAAAAACTATTAAGTTTTTTTTTTGTAAAATTTCATATAAAATTTGATTGTAAAACTTAAATATTTAGTCAATTAGTCGGTTTCTCACATCAAAAACCCGCAATGGATAAATATATTGTCGGATCTGAAATAGTCAATTAATGCTATAATTTTTTAGACTCCTATTATCATAATATTTGATTGTGTCATTTAATTGTATTTTGTATTAAATTTTATTATTGTTAATAGTATAATACATAATTTAATTAGATTAGTATACACAATTAATTTTTGTTATTACTAGTTACATTTTATGTTGCTATATCTTTTTTAATTAAAATTCTTAGTTAAATTATTTTCATCTCAATATTCTAGTTAATTTTTTTTATTCAACGAATTTTCATTACAATTAAAATATGTTTATAATCTATTCAAGTGAATACGAAATTCACATAACGTACAGACATTTTTTATCTCTTGCACAGACATTTTCTATCTCTTAAAATAAATAGAATCAAATATAGTGTAGCAAGTTAATGCTACACTATCTCTGATTCTATTTATCTCTGATTTCGTTAATTATAATTACAAAACTAAATAAAACTAACAAAATCTAGAAACGTATCTTTATGTTCAAAATAAATTTAGATCATATACTGATATATAGCCAAGTTGGAAACTTTAGCATAATATCTAGTTTCAAATTGCACTAGATTAATAATTACTCCAACTAAATTTTCTAGTTTATTTAAAAGTTATTTGATTTATTTCGTTAATTAATTTATTTCTTAGTCAACAATTTGTAGAACATAAAAATTTTTTTTCAGTTTATCAGTTAGTAGTTAAAAACTAGTAGACGAGATAAGAAGTTACTGAAGCAATACCACATAGAAAGTTTTGTAAAAACTAAAATTGTTATTAGTTTCAAAAAAGTTCTTTTCATGTTCGAAAAATCGAAAATCGGCTAATAATAAAATTGTCGCCTCGAATACGTTAACTTTTTCACAAATTCCAAATAAAAATTTAAGCTGACTAGGATTCAGTACAAACTAAATTATTAGTCTAGTTTTAAGTAGATGCAATAACTGACTAAATTTAATGTGTATAGAGAAACTTAACTAGAATTTCTTTTACTGTGTAGCTCATCAAAAGCTTTTTTTTTATTACGTTCCAAAAACGTATTTTAAAATATCATTTTATGAAAACTTTCCATTTTATCGTATTATTACCGTGACCATTGTAGCGTGGGAGCTATAGTAAAATATGTAATATATATTATGAAATCACACTATTAATTTTACTGATAATATATTTTAATACATAATTGAGAATATTATTATAACTAGAATTATTTTGGGTTTGCATGCGATAAAAACTGTGATTATCAAAAATATGTTTTTACTCTGGAAAGTATATTTTAAAAAAAAAAACATTTTTTTAAAAATGTTCAGAGATTAAGACTATTTTTTGCACCAGTCAATAATAAACAAATAGCTCATTCTACAATTGGGATTTATTTCTTCAAATTTTTCAAATATATTAAATATACATAATAATTCTACCAATTAGTAGGAAAAACTATTAATAAATTTAATTTTTATATTTGATATTTTTTAAAATTTTAATTACAGAAAAATGAAGAACCATTAACTGGACAAATTGATGATAATATTATAACCGGTCATATTAAGGATACCCAAATAACAGAAAATAATAATAAAAATTTAATAAAAAATGAAGAAAATTGTAATTTTATGAAATTTACAAGAACTATTCCAGTACCAATAAATCAACGAATTCATATTGAACAAAAATTACGTAATACATTTGGTTGGGTACGAATTGATTGTCTATTTATGTCAGTTTGTTTTATATTTTTGGCATCATTTTCAATTGTCCATGCAACTGAAGTATTAAAAAATTTCTTACATATGGATCATAAACATACTGCACATTATCCAGAATTTATATTAATATATGGTATTATTGGTTTCTTATTAAATATTTTAGCATTTTTACTTATTGGTGGTTATACAATACATCAAAGTAATTTTTTACATATAAATTCAACTGGTGATGTTATAATAAATCATATTGAAGATGAAACTACTAATAATAAAATTAAAAATACAAATATTCAAATATCACAAATAAATATTGAAAATAGTAATAATGGTACTAATGATATTATATCAACATCTTATAAAAATGAATTAAATAATATAAATTATAAAAAGATAAGATTATCAGATATTAGTCGTGATATGTCTAGTATAATATTTGTATTAATTTGTGCCAGTATTATTTATTTTACAAATAGTAGTGCAGAAATAACAAAATATGTTGATCCAGTAATATCATTAATTTCATGTTTTATATTAATTGGATTGAGTTTTCCATACAGTAAGTACTATAATCTAATTTACTTAGATTAACAAATAATACTTAAATTTTTATTAAATATATTTAATAAATTTTAAATATTAATTTTTTTTCTAGTGTACGAATCATGTTTAGTACTACTTCAAACAATACCTGGAAGTATTGATATTGAAAATTTCCAACAAAAATTATTATCAAAATTTCATGAAATTGTTAAATTACATGATTTTCATATATGGTCATTAACAACAAATAAATATGTTTCAACTGTTCATATTATATTTAAAAATCCTGAAGCATATTTAAAAATAATGTTAGATGTTGAACAATTTTTTCGTGATCAAGGTATTACAATTGTTACAATACAACCAGAATTTGAAATACAATCATTAACATTTATGCCTGAAGAATGTCTAATATCATGTAATAGTTTAGAGTGTATGGAAAAAACATGTTGTCAATCACAAACAAATATAAAAGAATTTACATCAATAAATGATATTAATGGAAAATCAATAAATATAAATGAAGAATCAAAAATTAAAAAACATTTTCGTATTATAAGTGTTAATAGTTTACAGGAAATTAATACAAATAATAATAAATCAATATCATATTTAACAAATGGCAATATTAATAATAGTAATATTGGTGTAATAAATGATAATAGTATTAAGAAATTTTCTAGTGATTCTCAAATTTCATCAACAGCTAGTACAACTAGTACAAATGTTTCAATAACATTTGAACCAGATAGTCGTAATAGCTGTGATACAAATACTACTAATATTACAAATATTACGAATACACATAATTCATCGTCAACATCATCCAATGAAGACTTTAATGAAAGACTTTAATGTTCATAAATAATGAATAATATTAACATAAAAAATTAAATATAGATTTTTTTTTTATTATTACATATTGTCATATAAAATATTAAGTTATGTTAAAAATATTTAATTGTGTACCAACAATACTAATATGTAAATTATATTTTGGAATACAATTAAATCTTTATAATTTAGTATAAAAATTTATCTTTATTCACAATATTACAAGAAAATAATTGATGAAAATAACTCTTAACGAATTTACATAATGCATACAACATAAAATAGTTTGTTTAAATAACTTAATTTATGTTCAACTTTGTCTAAAATTTTTGTGTTTTTATGTTTCATTAAGCACCAAAGTTAGATAAAATTGGTAAATGTTATTATTTAATATTTTTCAGAATGTTAAAAAATTGATAGATTTTTCAAAATAATACATTTTTTTTTTGCAAGATCGGCTAGATAAACACAAATATTAAATAAGAGACATAAAAATATGTTGAAATATTTAGCAATAAAAAATTAATTATTGTATATACTAAAAAAAATAAAAACAAACACATAATTCAATACGAATTTTCATGTAACTTTTGTGGAACCAAACCTGTAGTTTCATAACATTCTGTTGGAACTATAAATTTATTTATAACTTATAATTGCAAGAAGATTTCTTGCCATTCCGTCATTGCTAGTATTTTTTCCAGATTTCAAATTGTATTTTAATAAAAATGTCATTGCCTTAAAACTTACTAAATTTAAATTGATATCAATGCCTTCCACAGGAATCGAACCTAGTATCATCAAAACATGCACTACAACTAAAGTACCATAGCTTTAATTTAATTATATACCAAATGAAGAAATTAAATATTTAGTGAAACAAAAATATTGTGATATTTCATAAAAGTGTTTAACTTTCTAATTTTTTAGGGATTACAAAATCTTCCATCTGATCAATCAAAAAAATCTGTATTTTAATTTGGTATATAAATCATATAAATTATATTATAATATCATTGTTGAACATTGTATTTTATAATTTTGTTGAAAACTAATTTTACTTTTCTCCCAATTACGGAGTTATTTGAACGAACTGAAAAAATAGAAATTTAGAAAATCATAGTTATTCATTTGATGTTGAATATCGATTATATTCTATTGCATTTATAAAGCCTGTATTTTGAAAATAATATTGTTTTGTAACAATTCAGTTACTACAAATTTTAATTACTTGTATATTTTGTCAAATATATTTATGTGGAATTAATTATATGTTTAATATTATTAAATCACATTATTTTTTGTGTAAAATTGTTATACAAAATTTTATCAGTTAGCAAATATTTCAAAATTTATGGCATTAAACTATAAATTAATAATTAAACAATATTTTTTGGTTTAGTTAATATATTAGATAGTAGTTTAGTTTTTAAGATAAACTAAATTAATATGTAAATAAAATTATAAAAAATACCAATAAATAATTGAATTTTATTCTAAAATATAATATGTAATTAATTTTAAAAATATTATTGATATTAATAACTCAATTTTGATATGAAGTATAATATTTAAATCTTAGTTTTTTTTTAGAAATATTTTTTTGAAATATACAAAATATGGATTTGATTAAGTGAAATTTACCTTTATTCATTTGTGTAGCACAAATATGGAATATGAAATTAAATCATTCCTAAAAAAGGATTGCGTCGAAAATTCATAGAAAGAAATCTTAATTATGTAGAAAATAAGAATTAAATTAAATATCAATCTTCAGTTTTTATTAAAAATTAATAAATTTATTGGTTTACTTTATAAAATGAACTGCAATATAAAAGGAACTCATAAATAAAATATAAATTTTATTTTTTAACAAACATTTATGGTAAAATAAAGCTTATAATAATAATAAGTATTATATAAATAATTCAAAAAAGAAAATTTAATGAACGAAAAATAAAAACACTTATGTAAACATGAAAATTTTATCAAATATTTGCAGATTTGCAATTAGCTTGCCTTGAAAAAAAAAAATGAGTTTATAGAAACTTCAAAATTCTAAATTTTAATATAAATAAGTTCTCTAAAAATATTAGTTTTAGTAAGATGATAATATAATTTTTTAGTATTGTAATAAAATAAGGATTATCTGTTCCATTACAATTATTTTATGAACTTCTTTACATAAAACGTAAATTCAACTATCTGACGAATCTTATTTCAAGAAATTTACGATTGTTTTGAATTTGTCACTTAATTTTATTTTTATCATCATCACAGTTTCAGAATATAAAACTGTGCAAACATTGATTCTTAATAATTTTATTTGTTCAATGATAATTTGATTTAACATTTTATTTTAATATAGCAAATATTTTATTTAAATGAAAGGACTGATTTAAGGCTTCTAGACAGCAAATATTTATAATTATTCGAAAATATCACTTTGTTCTAAATATTTTAATTTAAAATCTTTTTATAAATAATTAAACTTTTAATATTTAATAAGTTTATAAACTGTAAACAAAAATAATTGAAAACTGTGTGTTTATATAAACACTGACAAAAATTAAACATTCAATTTTATTAAAATCTAAAGACGTGTTTGCTGAATCTTCTAATATAATCTTATCCCTCTGCGATTTGAGTGTTTAAAAAATTTAATTTGAATTTGAAAACATGTTGGTTCATATTTTTTCTGGGTCTTTTCATCATAACATTTTTGTGGGTTTTTTTTTTAAACTACAAATAAATGTTATCAATTTCAATTTATTTTAATCCGTATATGTCATTAAGTTCTAATAGTTTTATTTTATTTTAAAGGGTTATGTAGAAGTCCGTTTTGTTATAATTATCTTGAACTCATTCGGAACAATGTACCTAACCCACCCAATAATTTCAAATTATTCTATTGACATCAACTATTTAAAATTAAAAATAATTAAAATCTAAAATTACCGTAAAAAATATTTAACCAATCCAATTTTTAGGAAAATTTTCTTCTGTTTAAAATTAAATTTCTTTTCACACAAAAATAACACTTTTTACTTGTGGTTTGCCCGAATCAAATAACAGGCGTTCCCAAAAATCAAATAACAGGCGTTCCCAAAAATCAAATAACAGGCGTTCCCAAAAATAAGTTTTTCAAATCTACTACCTTCTATTATCTATAAATATCACACCGCGGCAACACGGTCACTAGTTGTCAATTCTTCTTTATTGCTAATATTATTGTCAGTTTGACAAATGTATTTAAAACGAAGTTCAATCCAAGCAAAGAAAATATTTCTTATGAGCTAAAAAATGTTAAAAATATAAGAAAATATTTGTTTTTTTTATATGTGTAAAAATTCTCTTTCATTTTTGGATTTTTTATTTCATACTAAGTTTTACAACTTAGCCAAATCCAATTTCTTGAAAGAAGGCCAGCATTATTGATGTTAAAAATTTTAGAAGTAAACAAAATGTTTTGAATAAATTAATTATGTTATGTTGTTTTGATGCTGTTGTTTTTATATATTCTTCTGTTCATATATATAAATGTTCGGTATTTGTGAATCGTAAATTAGAGCAAATAAAATGATTGGAAATTATAGTGGTAATCAATTTCCCGGTAGTTATGGTGGTGATCAATTTCGTAAAATGGAACCATACTCTCCAAAATCATCATCACCACGGGGTGGTAGATCGCCAGTTGTGTCACGTCAAGATTCATCAGGTACACTAAAAACGACAATTTCGCTTGGTAAAAATCCGTCAATTGTACACAGTGGACCATTTTATGCTATGAAAGAACCACCGGGTAATATAGAAATTTTCATTTGTTGATTTATTTTGAAACAACTAATATTTTATATTTACTTGGAATTTTTTTTTTTTAGAAAAACGTGAATTAACCGGAGCGACAAATTTAATGGCCTATCATAATTTAGAACATTCATATAGTAAATTTAGTGGAAAGAAAGTTAAAGAACAATTATCATCATTTTTACCAAATTTACCGGGTGTAATTGATGGAATGGGAAATATGGTAAATTTAATAACTTTTTTAAACTATTGTAGGGAAATATTAACGAACTAATGAAAAATTTTTTTGCATTTATAATTCTAAAAAGACATTCACATAATTTATAATTATCTATTAAATTATAGTATATGTTAATATTTCGAAATGAAATATACTTTATATTGATCTTTTAATTATCAAAAGATCATAAAGTTTTTCATCCAAATAAGAAGAATAAATAAATAATTTTTCCTGAATATTTAATCTGATGCTGAAAAAATAATACTCATATTTGAAATTTATGTTACAAATACAATTATGTACGTATTTGACACCTTTTTTAAATTATTACATTTACTTAATTATTCTAGGAAAATAGTTCACTTCGTAGTGTAATTGAAAAACCACCAATTGGTGGTAAAGAATTAATGCTGCTATCAAGTGTACAATTAGCAGGATTTCGTTTACATCCCGGACCAGTAAGTTATAATATAAATTTTGTATAATCAAAAAAAATTATCAAATTTAATTTTATTTAGCTGCCTGAACAATATAGAACACTTAATAATACGCCAGCTAGAAAACATAAAAATAAGCATAAAAAACACAAACATAAAGACGGTGCAATACTACAAGAGGCATCATTAATCGGTATTTTTTTTTTTTATTAATAAACGTTTTGTTTTATGCTATAATAACAGTTATTCTATTTAAAAATTTAAAGATCCGACTGGTCTTGATACACATGAGAAAAAACATAAAAAACAAAAACGTCATGAAGACGATAAGGAACGTAAAAAACGTAAAAAAGAGAAAAAAAGAAAAAAACAACGACATAGTCCAGACCATTCAGGTATTGTTAATCCTGGAATAATGCCACAGCAAACACAATTGTTTTAAATTGGAGTTTTTCTTAAGCTTAAGGGTATACTTTAAATATAATGAACGACCAATTTAAGACCAGGCCTGCCAGAAACAAATAGAAAATAGGTGGTAAACAAATAGAAAATAAGTTAGTGTGTTAAGAAAACAAATATTACAAAAATATTCCATAAAAAATTATTTATTTATTGTCCACTATTTTACTAAAAAAAAAAAAACATAAGAAAAAACTAAAATAAATACATAATTTACTTTCAATTTTATAAAAATTCACTTTTATTTTTTTCAATTTAGCATTCTTACGATATTAGAAAAATAAAATATTTAACTGAGAATACTAAAGATTTAAAATAATTTTTAATTTATTTTTGTTATAAAATATTTAAATTAAACAAAAATTTTGCTTTTGAATTAAATATAATCATTATTTTTGTAAGCGAATTAATTAAGTTTAATTATTAATCGATTTTATAAGCTCTAAGATTTGTGAGTTGAGTTAAGTTTTTTTTATTTCTCATTTATTTATATCTTTGTTAAAAAATATTTTTAAATAAGTTTTCAGAAAAGGCTAAAGCTAAACTTAGTAAGGGATTAATTGGAATAAACGCCCTAATATCAATAAAAATAAAAATTAGGCAGTTGTGAGCCCCAATTTTTTTCAATTAATTATAGCAATATTTAAGAATAAGGGTCCATTTTTTTCCAAATAACATAATATTTCCTAATTGAAAACAGTTTTATAGTAACCTTTCCCAATTTAGTTTTTACTATAAAATACAAAAAAAATCTTTTACAGATTTTAGGGTTTTGCCTTAACGTGCCCAATTTCCGATATTTTACAAAAAAAAACTAAAGGACGATATTCGAAATAAAATTTGCTGTCAATTAATACCAAATTTCTATGATCTGGAGTAATATTATTGTCCTTTTTTACACTATTTGTTAATTTCATAGTTTTTGACATAAATTTCAACATTTTTCAAAAGAATCTAATAGAGGATATTGGAAATTAAATTTCCTGTCGATGAATACAAAAATTGTAGGATTAGCATTTGGAGTAGATTTAACAACAATATTGTTAACAATAACTCATTGGTCAGATAAGTATTTATTAGTTTTTCAACAATCTGAGAATGAAAATGTGTAAAAAACTATGAAATTGACATTTGGGGATTATGGCAAAAACCCTGAAATCTGTAAAAGAACCAGATTTAGATATTTTGTTATCTGCTGGAACTATGCTTTAACATAAAACCAACAAAATTTAGTATTTTTAGTAACAGAAATTAATTCTTTTTTACTATATTTTTTTTCTTGTATTTATTTTTATATCTTTTCTTTTTTACAAAAAAACATATTTTATTATAGATTTATCAACAAAATTATCTAAATACAATTAATTAATTAGCTAATAAATTTTAAACAATTCAAAATAAAAAAAAAAATATAAATAATTAATTGACAATTTTTTATATTATTAACAATTTTAAAAGTTCTAAAAAAAAAATCTTTATGAAAATAAAAAAACATAAAATAAAAACTCTGTATTTTTTAACTAAAAATAAAATAATAAAAAAAAACAATTTATCGACCATATTTACTTTTCTTAAAACCTAAACATTCACCAAAGAATTTTTCCAAGGAATGATAAAGATGTGGTCGAACATTTGCTAAACCGTGATCTTCATCTGGATAACTCTGTATTTTTTTATATTAATGTAATTGTTAGTTAAAATTTAAATAATTTATCATTAGAAATAAACGAAAAATTAAATTTACTTACAATTTGCTTAAATAAAATATCATTTCTTTCTAAATTTTTTGCTAAAATCATTGCTTGTTGATAGTGTACATTATCATCTAAAGTACCATGTATAAGTAAATATGTTTTATTTTTAAAATGTTCAGCCATTGTGCTTAACCGTGAATTTGTATATCCAATTTTATTTTGATCTGGTGTTTTCATAAAACGTTCTGTATAAATGGAATCTACAAACAACAATCAATATTCAATAACAACAATACATAAAACTGAAATTATAAATTCTAAGATAGATTTTTAATTTACCATAATAAAACCAATCGGTAACAGGTGCAACAGATGCACCACATTTAAAAATATTTTTATTATCTTTGGCTAATGCCATACCGGATGCATAACCACCATAACTCCAACCCCAAATACCAGTATGCTGGCTATCAATAAATGGTAAAGTTTCTTGTAGCTTGCTAGAAATTAAATCTATAAAATATCTATAAAAAAAATATATAATATATAATCCTTACCTTGTAACACTAATTTGATCTGTAATTTCAACTGTACCTAAACTGAGATAAATTGCATGTGATAATTTATCACCGCGTAAACCAGACCCTCTACCATCAATTTTAGCATAAATAATAGAATGATTTGATACTAAATATGTACTCCAATCAATGTTCCATGCATCAGTTACCTGAAATAGAAAATTTTAAAAAAAATGTACTATGTAATTAATTTTAAAATTGATAAATTTTATATTAAAAAAATTTACTGAATTTGTATCTGGTCCACCATAAACATCAACAAGTAATGGATATTTTTTTGAACCACTACGATCAATATTCTCTGGTACTTGTAATAATACTTTAGCTGTAAAACCATCACCAATATCAATTGTATGAATTTCAGTTGTTGGTACTGATTTTGTATTTAGTATTTGCTGAACATTATCATTTCTTTCCCAATCCATAATCTTTTTTAAAATTATATTACCTGAATATTATGTAATTAGATTTTAAATTGTACAGCTTATTACTTAAAAAAAAATTATGTAATTACCACTATTAAGTGTCCATTGGTATACACCGACTCTTGGTATACTTGGTCCTAAAGAACTTATAATAATATGCTTTCCGTTATCGCTAAATTGAGCCGAAAAATACGTTTGTTTAATCCCTAGTAAAAATTTTTATTTAATTTAGAATAATATTTCACTTTTAAATCATATTTGTGGTAAATAATTTTTTAATGTTAATTTTAAAAAATTAGGAACTTCCATCAAGTTGTTGATCCACAAAAATTTTAACTTATAATATAATTAATTAATTAATATTTTTACCATTTTCTTTAATGCTGCATGTTATACATTGTGGTTTATCTGGACCTTTGCTCGCTTTTACTGCATATAAATGTAAGACTTGTGATTCATTTGGTTCATTTGCCATATAAAATATTAAATTTGTATCATAATCCCAAAATAATATTGATTGTACAACAAATTTACCACTAGTAAGTGGTATTGGTCTATTTTTTTCACGTGTTGATAATAACGATAAATGTCTATAATCACCAGATGTATTTTGATTATGTGGTAATATTAATGCAATTTGTGTACCATTACGATTATTTATTGGTGATTTAAATAAATCTACCCATCCGGTTTGTGATTTTATACTATAAATTTCGTTACGTTTTAATTCTGTTGATATTTGAAGATATGCTTCATTTTGTACACGATTCATCCAAATTGTTAAAAGTAAATCATTATTTAACCAATTAACAACAGTTATTATATGATCCAATGTATTTAATTCACTTGGAACTGGTATTGGTTGATTTGTAATACTACCAAGTTGAGCACTTTTTAAATCAATTTGAAAACATTTTACATCTGGATTTGGTGAACCAGCTTTTGGATATGATACTGGCTTTTGTAAAGGATATTGAAAATCTAATGATCCTGATTCACCATAATATGGTAAATTCATAATATGTGTTGGAACATCATTAAATTGAATGTAAGCAATTTTATTACCATTTGGACTAAACCATACTGCATCATTGCTGCTAAATACTTCCTCTAAAAAATTTATAAAGAAAATTTCTTATTTTAAAAATATATTATTTGCTAGTAAACTAAAAGATAATGTACAATAAACATAGTCCAGGAAGCTTGAAGAAGCATAATTTTATTTAAACTAAGTGGTAAGAGTTTGAAAATATTTTTGTAATTTAAAGGTTATAATTAAAGCAACTCCAAACATGCAGAATTTCAGTTATATTTTCATATTAATCTGATAAATAGATCCAAATTGGGGACATTGTAGTTGTTCTATTTTATTATGCTTTGTGAGTGAAGTCTCTACTTCTCTGTTTATTCTAGGGTGATTTTAATGTCTATAACAATATTCACTCTTGTTTCATGTACCCTCATATTTAGCTACCATTTAGAGATTTAATAACATTTTGGTTGATTAGTAAATCTGTGCAGAAATATTCCCAAGTTTAGAACATATAATTGGAAAAAATATTTAGAATATGGATAGCATAAAGGGATTACATTTAAAATCCTTCATATAAACCCAAGGCTAAAAAAAAAAAGTAGTCGAAAAAATTATGTTATAAGATGTTTGCAAAAGTATCTTTATGATTAGTGTAATGCAAAATAGACATTTTCTATATTTAATTCAATCTTTGAATGAAATTTGGATAGGGTTTTAAAAATATAGAAATTGCTATAAAAAGAATTTTAATTTTGTTTTTTAATTAAAAAAATAAATCAAAAAATCTAATCTGCGAATAATGTAAAATTTAAATGAAGACAAATTTTATAGTTTTCAAATATGGAATTTTCTAAATCTCTTTACCTTCGTATACCCAATCTGGAATACCATTTATTATTCTAATATCTTCATCATGTGTTAATTGAATAGTCGGTGCTAACGCAAATGGTTTATAATATAAATTTCCATTAAAATTTAATATTAAAGCATTGCCAGTTGGAGACCATTTTGCTAAAATTAAACGTTCTGGTTCACCATTAACTGTTATTGGACTTACAATTTTTGTATCTAAATTTAATACATAATAAAGAGCTGTAAAACTATGCCGAAATACTTTGAATGGATCACGTGCAAATAAAAGAAATTTTCCATCAGCTGATTTATGATGTTCTGTCGAATATCTTAATTTCTAGAGAGAAAATAAAAATATCATAAATTTTATTTTAAAATTGTCTAAAATATAATAAAAATTTACATCTTTTAATTCTAATATAACTGTCTTTCGTTGTGTTGTTACATCGAGCTCAATAATTTTCTGTAAAATGTAATATTTAATTATGTTAAAAATTGGAAAATTAATATTAAAGCTAAAGTTATCATCTAATTCTTTTCTAGCTAATTATTTTTCAAACTGTTAAAGTTCTAAAAATTTTCAAAGGACAGAAATAAAGGATTTATAGAAATAAAAAACATGTTCTTTGCGACTGTTCTTTGCGACAATGCAGTGTCAATTTCTAGATAAAATAGAGGAGACAGGTTGAATCAAGCTAGCCAATCTGATAAACTTATTATAATTTTTCTGAGTACATTAAAATATATAATTAAAATATAATATGTAATTATATAGATTATACATTATTTAAAAGGTACTTACGTCCTCGTGCCGATATGTAATAGAATTGCCAGATGACCAAGATCCATTAAAAGTTCTCGTTCTCAATGTGCCAGATAAAAAATCATCTAAATTTATTGAATCTTTATGTTTACTTGTTAATACAGGTTCAGTTGCATTTGCAAGTAGAACAACAAGTACAGCTATAAGTCCACCAAATAATAATATTCCTAATATTATTAAAATTATACGAATGTTGCGAATTTTTTGTTTCGAATATACCAGCTCCTGTAATATGCAAATATTTTAAATATTTATTAAAAGTTGCCAAGTGAGTGATAAATCAATGATTATTAATAGTTATTACATTAATACATTTTGGCTATATTAACGTGATTATCCTTAGTTAAATAAAATTGGGGAAAAATTAGAATTACTAAAATCGAAATTTCAAAATTAATTCTCAAACATTTCAATTATTTAAAACTGCAAAGCTAATCCTATCAGAAGTTGGGTAAGGTATAAAAGCAATTTAAAATTTTATGAAATAAGTAAATTTCTTCAATTAGAAATATCTGGATTAAGTGTGGTGAAATTGTATAAAATTTTTTGTAATATTTTAATTAGTTTTTTCACTATCTATGATAAATATTCGAAAAGTATAATTTCAGTATTTTAAATATTCGATTACTTGGAATTATTTTAAAGATTTTACATAATCTTCCTGGACTATAACTAATCATTGGAAATCAATTTCAAATTTTTTTTTTGCCTGTTTTGACCTGTTTTGATAAATTTTAAATATGAGCATATTTTTTAAAAATACTAATGAACCTTAAAATATCAGATTGCGATTGATTAAGTAATCCAACTTTCAAATATATCCAGAGTTCGGTTGATTAAGCAATCAAAAAATAAAACTTATCTAAAATATAAATTGCGTCAATTTTAATTTAGAAATTAAAGTATATTACTTTCAACTTCTGATGCTTAAACTTGGCATAAGTAAATGTATGTATAGTTTTAGTAACAAGAAAACATTTGTTTATACAAAACTTCGCAAAATTTATATTATCAATATTTGTTATCAAAAGCTTTTATTATTTATTGGTACAATAATTTGTTTGATATAAAAATAAAATAAATAGATTAAGATAAAAAAATTAACAAGAAATTGATCGAATCTAAATTAGTTCAAATACCAAATAATATAAATCACTTTAAATAAAATTAAGTGAAAAAGAAAAAATATTAGTAATTTCATTTCGAAAATCATTTACTTAATATTAATTATTTCAAAAAATAATTTAAAATAAAAATACTCAATTGCATAAAATTAGGGGTCAGTTGCATAAAATTAGGGTTTGAAGTAAAATTTAGTTTATTTTTATGTAATTTAAATTGGAAAATTTTTGAATTTATATTTTCAAAATTTATTAATTATATAATTTATTTTTTATGATAATATAAAAATTTCCACTATCATTTTAATAATAATTAATTTAAAATATTTAAAATAATATTTTAATATTTTAAATAATAATTAATTTAAAATATTATTTTAAATTAATTATTATTAAAATGAAAATGGCAATTTTTATATTTATGATAAAGATTAATTAAATAATTAAGTAATTTTAGATAAGATTTATTAGAATTTGACACTGACATTCGTTTCCTTCTAATGATATTTTGAAATAAGCAAAGTAAATTTCGAATATAAACTTTTATACAATTTAAATAAAGTTCCATATTCATTTAGGTCTACCTAATTATACAAATTTTTTAAATTAAATAATCAATTTAATATGCACCAATTACCTCTTCATTTTGAGCAATTTCTAAAGTTCCATTATGTGCAGGCATTATTTTTTTTTTATGTTCAATTATTTGAAACTAAAAAAAAAGAACACTTTCAATCAAGAACAGGTGAAAAGTTTTTTTTTATTTTTGTAAATATATTTTTAACGATATTTACTTAGAAGTTTTTTTTGGAATTGTTCTTTATTCAAATATTATTTTTATCCGGAACACATTATGAATTATTTCACACTTCATCAACAATTGGTAAGATATATTTTATGATTTTTTAATGAACTATATTATAGAATCAAATATTTTATCAGAAGCTTTTATAATAATATCATAAAAGAGAATTAAATGAAAGATTAAGATTAAATAATAATAATTGGTAAAAAAAATGGTGATAACATTTATAAATAAATTTTATAGAATATATTTTTTTTTGTATATCAAATTAGATAATTTTTTGGAATTTGGCTAAAAGTGCAGAAGAATTGTTGATTTGATTTTTAGTAAATGTATTAAAATAGTAGTCAAGAGAGCTACTATGAAGTAGTTTCATTATAATTGGGCTTTATTTCGTATCAAAAATTATATTCATATATTTCGTATAAATATAAATTTGGTCAATTTAAATCATATTGCACCGAGTGAATTAACCGAGTGAACATTTAATATTAATACAGTTTACCACCTAACAATAATTTACTGTGTAATTAATATTACTATGTTTAATATTAAGTTGGAAAAGTTTAGGGACAGCAGGAAGACATTTAAAAATGATAGACAATTGAGATTTTTTAGTTACTTTCTAAACATGTTTAAAATGTAACTTATTTGGCAAAGATCTACTAAGTGTAATTTGGGCTAAAACTACCTGACAGATTAAAATAGTACTGTCAAAAAAAATATATGAAAATAATTGACACTCTAATTAAAATTTTAAATTTCAATATTTGTGCCCAAGTCGAATTAAAACCAACACCAATCTGGTCCGGCAGTAAAAATGTTAACAAACAGATAAACTATAATTAACTTTTAACATTCTTAAGGAATTTAAAAAATTCTTACGTGTCTCATTAATGATTCGTTTTCAATTCAAACATTTTAAACTTTCACATTCGTTGACATTCTTACGTGTTGTACGTGTCTAGCATTTATTATAATAAAAAAAAACATTTTTAAAACAGACAAGTAGTAATTTTTGAAGTTATACTAAACTACAGTAAATTCTCAATTATGTATGTGATCTTTATAAAATCAGGTGTAGTTCATATTATGTTGGAATGAAATATAGAAACTAAAGAATTTAAAAAATTTAAAAACAAGTTAATCATAAACCTTTAAGAACAAGTTATTCGTATAGGTTTTAAAATAGTTTTTGTTCATATCACTGAGATTGTTTTCAATCACAGATTAATCATATAAAACTGCAAAAAATTATTTTAATATTTCAGTGTTAATTAATACATAAAGCAGAGTTAACATACTGTACTGTAAATTTCGTATTCTCTTAACAATTTAAATCCATATTTCCACCCAAACACATTCTATCATTTAATTATATAATTGTTCTGATAAGAAAAATTTATGTTGTATACAGAAGAAAGATATTACAGTACACTCGCATATTTATGAACTAACTATACAAAACCTAACATCGTTCATTTAAGTGAAATTGTTCAGTTAAGTGATAGCAAAATTATTCTACAGTCTGAGTCACACTATTGAAATAATTAATTGTTGAGTAAACTGTATAAATTTGATGAAAATAAGTAATTAATAAATAACATACAAATATTTGTAGAAATAACAAGGAATTTAAAATAAGTTTGTATATCAAATTTATGCTTTTATGTTCATATAATTGAATTTTTTCATAAAGATATTCATATAATAGAATAGTCAATGTAAAATAATGTAATAATCCTATAATTTGGTATTATTATATTTCAGTATTAACATAACTATGAGTGTACTGTATTTATGTTTTGATTATTACAATCGAAAATTAATATTTTCATCAAATTTCAAGACTCGAAATAAGAATTTATTTCATTCAGCATTTTTTTTTTCGCAACAATAAAAAAACAATCTAAACTAATTTTATTATTATTTTTAACATCAAATTATATGTTGTGTCTTTTACAATCACTTATAAAACAGAGAATGTCGAATTTATTAATGATTATAATATAGAGTCACGTAAATTAAAATTATTGAAAGTGCATTTAATTATCTCTAAACATAAAATAAAATTTCAGTTTAAATAAGTAAAATGTAATATTTTTTACCATAATATTATTTATCCTAATATTTAATGGTTTTATCCAAAATTAGTAAATTCTATGTTGAACAACAATTTTCAATGAATATTTAAGTAATACTAACAGCAACGACCATCGTAGCACAAAAGTTCATATAAAAAAAATTTTTCTGCATCACCAACAAAAATAAAAACAGGAAAAAACATATTGAAAATTGTAGACTTTGATAGAATTATATTCATCGTATATTATTAAAAATGAAAACTATATTTTGCAGAGGTGAACAACCTTTTAAAGGTATTAAGATATTGAATTTAAATAATGATTGGATATGGGAGATGCAAAACATAATATCAGAAATTTAACTACCAGACATTGATAGAATAATCCTATATAAAAATTTCAAAATATTTCTTCAAAGATACATTTTTTATTGACTGTACACTAAATACATTTTATATCAAATTTGATAAAAGACTTTTTAATAGCTTTCATTAAAGAAAATTACGAATTTCTTTAAACTTATATTCCTCATAACGTTTGGTATAGCAAACGTGACTCAATTAGAAGTTTTAAACTCAATTTTAAGTTGTGGAAATTATTTTCAGCGATCGTACAGAGAGTAGGACTTAGATTTTGAAATGAATTACAAGTTGCACGCTTTAATTTAAACCAGCTGTTAATTATTAATTTTCTTTAAAAATATTTTTTTAATTGAACTTTATTTATTGATTTTTTATCAGAGTTCATAGGATACATAGCGTCCTGAAGAATATTATTTTAAATACTTTTTGTATTAACCCAGAAACAAAGTTCATATTGGTAATAGTATTCTTCAGGACGCTATGTATCTTATTTGTTACATTTAAATAATTTCATCAAACTGCTATTATTATGAACATAAAGTTTTTTTTAGTCTAATACATATTTTTCCCCCCTAAAAAAAAGTAATTGGCGCAGTGTAATGGTTAATCCAATTATTTTTAATTAAAATTATTAAATTTAATATAAAGCTGTTGCGGCCCGGGTCCGGCCCGTTAAAAGAAGTGAAAAACCTTACGAAAGGAATATGCTAATTATGTTCTTAAGTGAAATATATAAACTTATTTTTCGCAGATCTAAGACAGAAGGATATAAAATAACAAATTATCCAGATTCCAAATACATATGTATATAAATCAATCTATTAGTACTCTTGATTTTAAATATTTATAAACATTTTCTGAATATAACAACATATAGAAATAAACAAATAATCTTTTAGTGATTAAAAATTTTCATTATAACCAGCTACTTTAAATGAACATAAATTAATCTATTAGTATTCTAAAACTTTACTGGATTTGTACTTTGAAAACGAACATTTTAAAAAGTAGAATTTGGTTCGCAAATCTTAATTTTGCCATATCTGCAAAAATTATCAGGAATAAAAATTTATAAAGAGTGTTAAATTTTCTGTTTTTGCTAGTATTTTTTAACGATTTTTTTCGGTTCTTGGATTTTCTTAATGCTAAAATATTAAGTTTTTTGAAAATAAGGTCTCCAAAAAGTATGATATCGAAATGCTATTCACAATTTTTGTTATACATAACATAATATTTATCTAAATATTTGTTTGTGGTTTTTTTTATATTTATTTTGGTCATAAGTCGATGAAAGGATGTCTTCATAAAAATATTTGAGTAAATAAAAAAAAAAACTATATATTATGTCAAGGACAGGAACTCATTTTTTTAGGGTGTTATATGTTGATCCGTTATTCTTGACATAAATTTAAATTTATTTCGTTATGAATATGCACATAAGATACAAAAAAAACATATACATATATAATTTGTGCATTTATTGATCTGATTTTATTTATCTAAGTATAATGAATAATAATTAGGTTGGTAATTTTTCTTATTTTCAAAAAAAATGTATAAGGGTATATTTTTGTAATATTCGAATATAGAATAGAAGTTTATTTAAAAGGATATCATCTATCATAAAAAGAATTTAGGTTAACAGAATGTAATTAAAATATGAAATTTTCATTTAAGGTGTTTTTTTTATAAATTCTGACTGTGTAATACAAATTTAGATATTTGTCTAAATTTGTATTACACAGTAATTGGCACAGAAAAGTATTATATGTATTTAGATATATTGCAGTCTTACAATGATATCAGTTCTAAACACAATATAATTTGTTTAGTTAGACGTAATATTTGTTTATGTCATTGATAAATTATCAGTTTATCAATTAAAATATAATAATTTATTAAGAATTGGAAATAGACTTTGAAGACCAAAAAATTTATGAAAATTCTGCTGTAACATTTATTTAGAACATAATATTGAAAGTACTACGAAATAGAAAATGGAAAATTATTACTATGTACATTTGTAATGTTTATTAAATAATTTTGTAATGTCACAAATTAGGAAATTATTGAATGCTAAATTTCAGTTTATCGTAAAAAAATATTCATTACTACAAATTTTAAAAATAAAAATTATGTTTAGATATATCTTAATTAATATTAGTTAATCAGAATTATATGTTAATAATAATTAGTTCATACTTAATTTATTCAATATTTTCACAAGTCATTTTTTTTTCATACTTTAACTAATTATTTCATAGTTTAACTACTATAGGTAATTTAATTTAATATTATCACCATTCACCCTGTTATGGTCTAGATTCTAGAATTACATTTATAATAATAATTGCTTTTCTCCACTGATAAATTTATGATTTTATATTGATTTTTTGAAAAGATAAATAATATTATTGTTAGAAAGACCAGTTACTTTAAGATAGTATTCCGGGAATATTAATTTAAAATACACTATTTTCGGATAAAAGGGACCTTTGGCAAAAAAGTCGTTTGACAAAATAACATTTAACTAATAAATGCATTTCAGAAACAATGTATGAACAATAAACATTATTCAAATATAATAAAAGTTGATATAAATTGTTTCACAAATATTACTATTACTACATGTTTCATAAATGAACATTTTTTGTCATAAATACATTAAAAAACATAAGACAACACAAAACAAAGTTTAATTCAAAGATGAATTAAGAAACCTAAAAGTAATAATTTATGTGAATTGTTTCGTAACAACAATGTTGTAATGTTTAAATGTTGAGAAAATCAATTTAAATGTTTGAGAAAATCCAGTTTTTTTTGCGAGAAGAAAATATGTGAAACTTGAAATTTAGATAAGTTTTATTCAAGCAAATAATAGTTTGTAAATTTTGCAGACATACTCCTTTTTTATTACTTAAATAGATAAAACTCCAGCTCATGTATTTGAATGGATAAGATTTTATTTTGAATAATTATCTTTAAAAACTTTCACTGACATAAAGCGTCCTTAAAAAAAATATTTATGTATAATAAAGATATTTTTCAATATTATTTTAATTTATGCAGATACTATTCAAATTAATTCCTATTAAACGGTTCAAAGTTTAATTAATCAATAATCTGGTTGACATAAATCACAAGAACATATATGTTATAATTTTCTAAATATTCCAAACGTGAAAACAGATATAAAGTAAACCTTTTCTAAAACTTGTTAATCCTAAATTTCAATATAACACAAATTCGCATCTTGAGTGCTTTCTAACAGATAATTGTCGGCTTTACTACCTCAGCAATAAGGTAGACAGATTAACCGCACGACCCTATAGAATTACGAAGAACGGAAATAGCCGACTCTGTTATTGTTAATGTCTATTTCTTAGTAGATACAGGCTATTAGGACAAAGGTTTCTAGAACCAGAGAGTATTGTATGCAGTTCTCTGATCTTCAGGATTAATTGAGATATCTAAAGTACCACTATTCCTAAAAATCCACCGAGTTTTGGTCTCAGTGGCTTTTAGGAAAAATTAGCCCAGGACATATCTATCGACCTATCTAAGTTAGTTAAAATTATTTAATACATGTTATCTATCAGTATGTAATTTATACTGCATGGAATGATTTTATAAAATTTATTATAATTACAAAATCTATTAAAAATTTATCAGTTTATTTATGAAAAATTCCTAGTTAATTTAAAAAATAACTGATTAAATACTTTAACATTTATCATCATTAATATTGTAGATAAAATGCATTAATAAGTTTTGAGTATTTATTAAGTTTATAAGTACCTATCATTAAATATTTTTAAAACTTTCGATTTTTCAATAAATAAAAGCTAATGACCGCTCGTCCAACTACTTTTATATACTAATAATATCTTTATTAATTTTATACAACATTGTAAATTTACATAGCCATGAAACCAAATAATTATTAGAAAAAGAATTCATAATTTTCGTCACGTACAATCGTGAAAAAGAAAACCAATTAAATGTCAAATTGCAATTTCATTGGCGAATACATATTTAATGTGTAATGTTTATAATTCCTTTCTCTAATTAAATGAATGTTAATCAAAATTTAAATTCATTTAAAAATACTATGTTTTTTTTGTACAAGTTTATTTTTTGAACGAGTTATTTTCAGTCGGCTATTTAAGTTCTTCGTAAGTTCAACGCTATACTATAATAAATTTGTCAACCTACTCATCATATTTTTTTTGTTGGTAGAAACTACATATATAAAATTTATGCTATCTTCAAATCCATGCGGTTATGTTATATTTAATTTAACAAATCTGGATACCAGTTTTTTTTTTTAATTTTACAATAACACTTAGAGATTAATATAAATCATAACAACAATTTAAACGCATTTTTCTAGATTTATAATTTTAGTAAAAATATAATCAATTAATTTAATCAAAAATTTCATCACGACAATAATTATAATAAGATAAATATGCGCCTACAGTTGAAATGTTTTGTAGAATAACATATTTAATTTTTATTTCCGACTTTAAACACCAGATATTTACAACATTTTTTTAAGCGGGCATATAATTTTAAAAATAATTTAATTTTTATTTTTATGTTATTTCAGGGATGACTTGTAAATTAAGCCTAAAGCTATTCCAACAAAACTACTTTTAGAATGTCATTTTGTAACTGAAAAATAGGGTAATTGAATAGGTAGAAAGTTAGCTGACTGGAAGTAATGATATACCTGCTACTAGTTAAAAGCAATTAAGTATAAATAAAATTAATTTGCTTCCTTGTCTTATAAGACTGAATATGCACTCATTAAAAAAAACGTTAAGTACGATCAGAAACGTTTATTTAGAGTTCGGTATAAGTGAAACTCTTAAAAAACAATTGAAAGAATTCATCATGTCATGCCTGGTCTCTTGAAAATTTAGAAGAAGATAAATTTCAAGCAAAATAATAAGAAGCTTTTTAATTACATTTAAGGTAGTATAATGTCTGAAACTGAAAACGGCCCACGGATTTGATGTGAGTATACTACGGCATACTAAAACTACGTGAGGTGAATATAAAACAAACTGCTGAAGTAGATTTAAACAATTTTAGGTTAACAATTAAATAACACTTTCAGTACTTTTAAAGATTAACTAAAAACTATTTTATAAAAAATAACTTAAAAAACGTGAAACGTGAATAGTTTTTAGGAAACTTTTTATTATTCGTATACTGAATAAATACTGAGAGTAAAAGTTTTCATTTCAATATTCGAAATATAATTTTCGATATTATTAAAAATTTAAATCTAATTACGGAAATGATGTTTTTCACTTTTTCATTTATTTAAAAATATCTACTATCATTAATTCAGTAATTAGCAATAAACATTAGTTATGCAGGTAATGATCATACTATATTATTATAAATATTAGTAATTAATTTTGATATTTACTAACTTAATTACTTTATTCATAAAAAAACTCAAAATTTAATTGAATTTAATGACTGTAAATTAGTGCACGAACAGACTAAAACTAAGGATTTCGTAACCCAAATTTCCGAAAAATGTACTTTTCAAATGTAGAATTATAAAAAATACTATCTAAAAGAAAATCTATAGTTGAAATATTTTTAATGTTTACATACAAATATATCATAAAAAAATTATGAACTTTTTTAACTAGTCTAGAAGTATAATACTACAAATTTGAAATAAATCTAACTATTTTTGAAGGCAGAAAATTAGTTTAGAAAGTGGTCAGTTACAGTTAGCCTGTTTACTCCAAAAATATTAATATTTATTTCATATTAAGCTTTCTACATAAATTGATCAGTGGTTTTTTTAGCTGAAATCGCCCAACTGGAAATAGTAGTTCATTTTAATTTAATTTTTAACAAATTACTCCAAAAATATTAATATTTATATTGCCAAAATAAACCAAAATATTGTTCCAAATTTAATTTGAAAATAATTATAGAAAATTTCACCGGAAGCTACCTAGGTTAATAATATCATATGTTTAGAAATTTGTAAAAAATATTAAATAAAATTAAAATATAAATTAAATATATTATTAAATGTAATATATTTAAAATTCTATCCTTATCCCACTTGACAGAATTCCACTGAACACAATTCTACTCGATAATATGCTACAATTAAACCGATTGTAATTGAATTGTGTGTAATGGAACTGTTTTACAGTTCCATTACACACAATGGAAGTGGAAGGAATCATCGGTTTAT
This sequence comes from Empis livida, assembly GCA_963932195.1. NCBI lineage: Eukaryota > Metazoa > Arthropoda > Insecta > Diptera > Empididae > Empis > Empis livida. The sequence continues at coordinate 7,615,529 of OZ010647.1, forward strand.
CAATTTTTGCAGCTTTTTCCATATTTGGTAAATAAATCATACAAATTTTTTAAAATATTAAATTGATTAGACTACTGGCGGTTACACTGATACTATGTTTTCAAAAATTTATGATACAAACAACCAATATATTCAAATTTTTATATATTATTATTATTAATTTTGTTAATAAATTTTATAAATATTTAACAAAATTTTGTATAGTAAAAAATTCAAATAATGACTTCTATATGTAAATTCAAATATTATCATAATCATAAATTTCATTAAAAAAAAAACCATAAAAATAGCTTAATTAAAAAATAAAGGACATTTTCAAGTATATTACTTTAGTCATTAATTTTTTAACTAAAATTTACAACACAAACTACTAAGTAGGATTTTTTTTTAAAAGTACTTTATTCAACTTAATCTCGTTACATTTTTTAGTAGAAAATATGTTAACAAAGCATAACCTAAATAATATTTATTGTCAGTTTATGTCGCAATTCATTTAAAATCTAACTAAATATTTTCCAGGTATGTTATATTAAAAGTTTCATAAGATCGTAATTATTTCTTATCAAAAATTATCAATCTTTATTTAAAACTATTAATCTTTATAAATAATACGTATACGTACGTAAAGAGCTATAATTTAGTATTTTCATTCACTATTAAATTATTCAAAAAATATTAAATAATTTTTTTTTTGTAAGTGAATCTAAGGTGTATACAGTCGTAATGGTTAGCTAGACAATTCTATTCGGTCCTATTTTTCTATTAGACCACAAATTATGTTAGACATAGTGAAATTTAACAAAATTTTACATTAGATAAGAATGAGACAGCATCGGAAATAAAGATTTCCTGTACAACGAACAAAAAAAATTTCGGAAAATGATTTATCTTAAATTCATACTTTGTTATTATACTTTTAAAAAAAAAAAAAAATGAGATTTTACTTTTATTTTGTCTAAACTATGCTAATTTTAAGTGTCCTATTGTCAGCAATAGAAATTGCTTTTTTTTTAACTTTGCCATTGCCATTAGCAAAAATAAGCATTTTTAATGTTAAAAAGTTCTATGATAGGAAAACTACTTTTATAATCATTTTCTTTTAAATTTGTTGTTTTTTTGGAAAATTAATTTTTTATTGGAGTATTTTACTAACTTGAATTTATTAAATTTTTATATAATAAATTTGTGAGATTAATGAAAAAGGAAAATTTAAGTGAGTTAAAATAGTTTTAGATAAAAAAAAAATTGATGATATACTAAATATTGCAGATAATATAAAATGAAAATAAAGACTATTATTTTAATGTTGGCATACTTAATAAAGAATTTTACCAAAATTTTTCTCATTAAATCAATATTATTTTTTTGTGGAACAATGCAGGATTAAATATTAAATAAGTAGCGAAACATTACTAAATTTTTATACTGATTATTAAAAAATTGTATGCAATGCTTCAGTTTTTTTTTTTTTTTAAATAAGCATAAAGGATAAATTCATATACAAAAATATATCTACATATCTACGTAAATTTCCTTTCAAAGAGTCAGTAAATAAAAAAAAAAAATTATATTGATTTCAATTTATGTTTTCATTTTTTTTTTTTAAATAAAATCCTGAAACGGTGTTATAAACATTCCAATTAAAAATAATATATACGCTAAATAATTTGTAACAAATTCAAATGACAATTAAAAACCCTTTTCAAAGAAATATGTTGTCTGTAGAAAATGATTTTTATTAATCAAAATTCATATAATATTATTGTAAATTATAAAATATTCAATTATTTTAGAAATTATTTATGTATTTATGAGAAGTTATTTTAAATATATTTTATATATTTTTAAATACACCAAAACTTAAAATCATTAATATATGCGGCAATCAATAAAATTTTAGCAATCATATTTTATTGTTATTTGATTTTTATTACATAAAAAAATCATGTAATTTCAAATAGCAATAACATATCATTGCTAGAATATTTATAGATTTGGCCAATAAATGTAACAGTTTTATTTAAATTATATAGAAAATCTGATGTGTCCACCACTAAACCGACCATTATTACAACATACCGTACTAAAATACAAATTTTATAGAACAGATAAATTATTATTTAAATATTACAGACAGTTGTACCTACTGTCACCATTTAATAAAAAATGAACTTATATAATTATTATAATGAATTTTCTTAAAAATCTTGAAATTTTTTTTAAAGTGATAACAAATTAAGTCGTATTAAAAAATGTTCTAATTAAAATTTCTTAATTATAACTTGTATTAAAAAAATATTTTTGAAATATTTTGAACCATAAAACCATTTGTTTTCAAATCTTCGTAAAATACATAAAAATATCAAATTCGGATTGACAGATGTATACCAGAAATTGAATAAATTGTGATAAGTCACTTTAGAAGCTTATATATTAATATTCTTAAAAAATAATTCTACCAAATTTTTTTTACACGTGTTCACCAATCGACAGATGGATGGATATTGTCTGAAAAACTATTCATTTATATTTAAGAGCCTAATCAGTGGTTTTCTGTAAAAAAAAAAATCTCGAAAAGTCAAAGTTGGTAACAATAATTCCCATACAGATCGTATGTGGTAGTATAGGAAGTCTGTAGTACAGTAGGTACCGAGTTCGACTCACAGGTACACCCGAGGCATCGATGTTGGTGTAAATTTACTTAGCTTTAAATGACTACCAGTAAATAAACAATAAAATATAATTTAAGACAATTAGCTATGCTAACAGTCGAAGCTATTTGCTAACAACAAATGTTTAACTAATTAAGTCATTAGCTTGTTACGATTAAATTTTCTACACTATATAAACAAATTTATGGTTCGGAATCCATATAAAATTAATTAGGTTCAAATTGTAATAAAATAGTTTAAGCAAAATTTGGGCTGTTGCTCCAATGAAGAAGACCTCCCTTTCTATATTGAATTTAACGGTAGGTAATAAATAGCCAAATCTATTTAATTGCCTTTAAACAAAAAAAAACAATTTTGTAATACAGTTTTTTTCCCGCAAAATATATGTATAATAATGTAATAATTAAAATAATTCTTTAATTAATTACTTAAAACTCTACTGATTATCACTACTTGAAAAAAAAAAACTAATAATGATTTAATAAAAATTTAATAATCTAAAATCTTAAACTAATATTTAATAAAAATTTGATATAATTGTGGTATTCCATGTATCACAAAATAATTGTAATTATATTTTTATTATTATTAAATATTAAATTATTATTTGTACTTTAACACATGTGTAAACATAAATAAAACTCTTTATCAGAGACACTCATTAATTTCAAAAATAATGGTTCAACGAAATTAATGTATACATCAATATTTAAACTTTTAATTAATCACACTTTATTTTTATTCTATAAATATTTTACTTATAAAATATTTTAATAATTTTTTTCCAATTTATTAAATTAATGAAAAAATATTTTATTTCATAAAATTCATTTTTTATTAAAACTTTATAAATCCCGCAAAAAAAAGAAAAACCAAATTATTCAACCGAATTTACTCAAAAAAATTTCAATGGACAACTTTATTCATTGAAATTTCAATTTCAACTGACACAAATATCTGAATAATAATTATTTTTTAAAAAAAAATATATAATTTCTCTGTCTTCCATGAATATCCAAGTATTGGCATCAACAACTACAAAATTTGAAGCACTAAAAACTAGAAGAAATTTTTTCATTAAAAACAATATTTTTTTTTTATGCCGCCAACAATAGGCTCCTACTATTTTATTATATAGAGTACAGGTCACCATAATATAGCTACATACAATTTGGTATATGTTATATTTGAGTTAGTTCTAAACATAATCTAAAACTAAATTTTTTTGATTGAAAAAGCTTTTCAGTTTTTTTCTTGTGAATATACGAGTATTTATGTTATGTCGAAATGAATGTGTAGATACTCTGATATTATATATTTTTTTTAAAAAAGCATGGTAATTGTAACTTTATGGAATCATCAAATTTGTATAAACAAGACAAAAAAAATATATGCTTCAAGATAAATAATGAAAAAGTGAAAGTGAAAATTTTGTAAAACAATAGGAGTTTTAAGAGATGCCGCGCCAAAAAAAAAAATTACTAAAATAAAAACAGAATAATTCTCTGGAGGTTTTTTTATTTTTATGTTTATTTAATAATAAAAAGCATTTTGTTTAAATAAATGAATAAAAATAATTAGTTTTGTTAAATTTTAATTAATACATAGTTTTTATGTGGAAAGGTCAAAGCTTAATGATAAGTTTTGTAGTGATAATCAGTAAAGTTTTAAGTATTTTCAAGAAAAGAATTATTTGTGAATATATTATTATATGAATTTATACTACAAGCTCTTTAATGGTCAGTTTTATAGTGGAATGTAAAGGTTATAAAATAGAGTTTAAATTTCAGTTTGAGCCACTGATGTTGATCTAAGTTTATTCAACTTTTAATGAGTACAAAATAATATTACAATAAATTGTAAAGTAAAATTGAAAGAAAATGTTAACTAAACAAAATTTATTTCACTAATAAAGATATTAATTAGGTTGCTGCAGTTAAAGTTTTTTTACTATAAAAGAAATTTATGGTTCGGAATTCATATGGTCAAAATTACAAGTGGAATTCTCAGAAACCTTACAAAAAGATTATGCCAACATTTACACTTTGAAAACAAATAAGCTTAGGTTATAGATTAACAGCTTACAATCAGTTTAGTTAATTTTTGCACTGTGAAATTCATCATTATGTAAATAACTTATTTTAGAAGATTTTTCGATTACATTTGATACAAGTATTTCAACGAGTTATCCAATTTTTATTGTTTCTAATTTTTAAAAAATATGCATAACTAATGAATTAATAATATTAATAATATTTTTACATATCGCATATTTCAAAAAATAAAAATTATTTTATTTACTTAATTTAAATAAATAAATATTAGAACACTTGATTAATTTTATTTTTTTAGAATCTAAAAATTTAAATGATTATGTTATATACCTTGCTTATTTGGAACAAATTTTTTACAATAGTTTTTGTGGAATGGGAATAATATACTGTTTTTAGTTTTAATTTAATATAGCATTACTAACCCAAATTAGTAAATTTCTACTAATTTGAATTAGATATACTAATTTGAGTTGGAAAAATACTAATTTGAATTAGAAATGTACTAATTTGTCTTGGAAATGCTATATATAGTGGTGTAGTCGTTTTCGAATTTTCAACGTATATATATAATATTAAGAAATAGCCTTTTCACAATTTAACATTATTCATTATTATTCGATTATTTGATTTAAAAAAACTTACATCAGCATAACCCTTTGTTGCCGACTATAATAAATAATTTAAAAACAAATTTTTTATAGAATTTTTAAGAAGTTAAATTATTAATATCCAATTTTGATTTTGAAAATTCCATAATAAATATGTTACCAATTATTGGATAAAATTACTATTTCACTTTATGTTCACAAATGAGATTATCGCAAATGGATTGTATCCCATTTGAGATAATGTCAACTAAAATTTAAATTAATAGATGAGACTACTCAACCATGCTCAAGGTATCTACCATTATTATTTAGAGTTCACAGTTTATCCATTAAACTCTATTAAATTGGTAGTCAAAATATCATAAAATCAGATTTTTTAAATATTTATAAATATATTCAAATCACTCACCTCACAACTATTTTCAAAAGCTTGTCTCATATCGTAATTTCGTTGATTCGTCATTATTTCTGTCTCAGTTATTTGTAGTAATTCTTCTTCTTCACTATCACTATAATATTCTAAATTATTTTTATTATCGTTCTGATCTAACACCGAATATCCAATATTAATTTTCTTCTTCTTATCAATTTTTTTCGTATTTTTATTTAAATTTTTATTGCTGCTACCAAAACCAACACTTTTTTTATGAAATTCATTATAATTAAGCCAATAACTCATATTTGTTGCTTAAAATCATTAAATTTCCTAGGAAAAATTTCCTTGTTACGTAAAAAATTCTATTTTTTTATTGTATAATTTTTATTTAAAAAATTGTCTTATTAATTTGAATTGTTGAATCTAAGTACACTTATGCATAATTAATTTAACCAAGAAAATTTAAATGCTTATTAAAAAATAAGAAAATTTCCACTAGTATTGCAAAATTAAATAATATTAGTATATTAATAAATAATTAACTAAAATTCACAAATCTTCACTAACTTAAAACTGTTTAATGCACACGTTCTACTAAACAGCAAAACTATTTACAAATCACGAATTAATCATATTCATATATAAAAAAAAAATCTAAAATAACGAAAAAAGTATTAATTTTTTATTTTATTTATGAACATAAATAAAAAAAAGTTTTATTTATTTTATGTAAAATATTCTACCGGACTACAAGTAACAACTTTCTATTATATTAAAAACGAAACTTTGAACTTTACTTGTGTACGTACAGTATTACAAAAATAATTTTTTTTTTGTTGTATTTAATTTTGCCACAACGAACTTTAAGATACTGTTTTAGCCAAAGCCGATTACATATTTGAAGTGGTTAAGTATTTTTTTTTTTTATTTAAAAAAATTTATAAATAAAGATTGCTCTTAGAGAACCAGCTATAAATCTCTTTGTTTATTCAATGCTAATATTTTATAATGTATACAATTTGAATGTATTCTGTTTTTATTTTAGCATCACCTAAGCTTTTCACAAAAACATATTTGTCTTAAATCCATTATGTATTATAAAATAAATAGCATCTTAATTTAAGAATCCTTCCATTATTACATCCAATTTCATATTTCATTAATTTAATAATGTCTTATCTTTCTTTTTTTTTGTGGCCTGGTTACGAACCTACCCAATTATCTCATTTTTACAATTCAAATCCCATTACTGTAAATATTTATGGTACTCATTTAAAATTGAGTAAACAGAGTAAAAAAAATATTTAGATGACTCAACGGAGAATTGAATTGCACATCTCTATTTCGCTCATCACTTTAATAATAATAAATATTTTTGTCAGCCATTCAAAAATAAATTTGAAAATATTTTAACTAATTTCATTCCATTTCTAGAATTATTATTATGTGGAACGAATAAAACCCACGATGACAGCAAAAGTAATAATTTATTTTGAAGATTTCGATGAAAAACATGATGAATTCGGAAAATTTATAAGTCAGGAGCAGAAATTAGTGAAACTAATTCTTTCGATTGCAAATACATGACTATGAAGACGTCCAAGTATTTATCAAGTGCAAAGACTTGAAAAATTACTTCATTATTTAAATAGCTCTTGTTGTGACAATATGGCAACTATATCGTCACAATAAAACCTATTTAAATGATAAGCTACTTTTCAAAGTTTGTTTTTAATAATTGGTTTCTTAATTTCCACACAAGTCAAATATTTTTTTCAAAAATGAAACTGATATGATTCAACAAACTCAATATTTTAGGAATCATATCTATTTAATATTAGTATATTGATTGCAAAACCAGTTTCATGAAAATGGGAAAGTAATGACGTACTGAAAGAGAGACTTAAATTCAGCCCTAAAAAATATTAATGAATTCATCTCGAAAAATATTAACAGTTAAATTGAGATTGGATGGAATTTTTTGGTAATTACAAAGCTAGATTTACTCAGTGATTTTTCCAACAAAAAAAATGTTTATTTCTCTACTTTCTATTTCGTTTTTAGTGCCTATTAATAGTATTTAAGTTTAACACAAAACAAACTTAAATTAAGTAGACATATGTTTTATCTCCATTTGGCAAATTATACAAAGAGCAAAAATTAATTAAGATAAAAGAGAACAATTCAAGATAAACGAGTAGATAAATTAGTAGTTTTGTTTGTACAACTTGAAAATTATAAGTTTTTAAAATAGAATATAAATGCAAAGTACTATAAAAATTTTCATTCATTGTCACTTGTATCCAATTTATAGCTTCATTTTAGAGACTAAATTAATGTAATGCACAGAAAAGTCATTATTGATGTATTCTTTTAGACGTTAGCTATGAGCTATGCCTAGAACTGTACACCTTGAAGAATGTACAGAATTTTTGTGATAGGCTATTTTATGATAGGCAACTACTAGAAAAAAGTAAAAAAATTTTAAATAAATTTTCATATTTTAATTGCGTGGATTATAAAAATGGTGTAATAAATTTTTAATATTTACAGTGAGCCTAAAAAACTATTGTGGCACTTTAAAGAAATATGAAAAAGCACCAGATAAACATATAATAATAAAAGAAACTAATAACTAGGAATTTTAACTTAGGTAACTAGGTAACATATAGGTAAAAACTTTTTATTAATACCTAAAATGTATGCCAAAAAAGTATTGGGGTGGAACGGTTATGTTTAACCTGCAGTCTACGTCTACTTAAGAAATAACTTGATTGCGGGAACAAATAATATTTATTTATTGGAAAATTTAAAATAGAAAATATCGAAAAAGAATTTTTCGAACTTTATTTTTCTATGCTAATTGGACATTAATTGTGTTAAAATGAAAAAATTAACAATTGTCTTAAAAAACTGATTGTACAACTAAACTATGATAAAAAATTAAAGCAGGAAATTGGAACATTTTAAAATCGAAGAAAAGCGACTAGCCACACTATAATTAAAAAACTTAAAACCGAGAATTTCATAGTGACCAATGAAAAATCTGGTCGTGCAAGACTAGAAAAAGCAAAGGTACTGTAGGCTGACTATCCGAAATAATCTAAGGATTAGTGCTCCAAAACTTTTGTCTACAATTGGAAAATCATTCTACTTATAACAATTGACTAATGTGCCCCAAATGTACGAAAGATTTGAGCAAAATTGTAGTAAAATCTAAAATGACAGAATCGTATGGAAAAAAAACGGTACATCCCCAAAATAAATAATATGAAGTGAACTAAAATGTATCTAAACGCACCTACTTGAAAATGATATTTATAATACTATCTTATTCTATTAATATCTATTTAATTTTCTAAGTAACCTATTTGTGTAACTGGCGAAGTAAAATCTTTGGTTTTTTTTTCAACAAAAGACCTGTCCAAAATATAATTTTTGGCTCATCTGTACTCTTATATTGTTACCATTAATACTAAACTATATTATTCACTGTGCGTATTTTATGGCATTGTTATTATTTATAACAAATTATTTTTTAATGTTAACTTTTTTTAAATATTGTTTCACAAATCAATTTAGACAACAATTTTGGATAAAAAACTAAAACAAATTTAAAATATTCAAAATATAATAAATTTTAAATTAATATAAATTATCGGTTATGGATAAAATTGATTGATTCCGCAAGAAATATTTATTTAAATAAATATTTATTTTGAGTAAACATAATTACATAAAAGCTACGTATGTATAGTCGACAAAGTTTAGATAAGGAAATTTTTATTTCACAAAAAAAAACTAAAAAAAAATATAATCTTTTAAAAAATTGCGACGAATGTTATATGTAAAGTTAATACACAGGAACTAAATAATAAACAATTTCACGCATTTGCCGATTTTAATTATTCATGTTGTAAGATTCATATTAAAACAGAAATACCAGAAAATAATCAAATTAATTAATTCAATACTCTAAAAATTATAATTACGAGAATTAACATGGTGCAGAAAAATGCAAAGAATAATTCTGTACAACTTTTAAAAATATATAACCAAATTTTATGACAATATAATTTTAATAAAAAATTGGCAATAAAAAATCAAATGTTAGTTTAAATTATTATGTATCATTAAATTTGTCTATTATTTGGGCACGTTACATTTACATAAAGAAAAAAAAAGTGGTCGTTTATCAACTTGATTATATAAATGAAAAGTCGTTTTTTTTTATACTGAAATTAAATATACTATAATTCTTTAATATCATTTAGTCAGCAATACCATGAAAAATATTTTTATGAATTTGTATAATAACAACCACTATAATATTTTATTTAAGATTTATGAACACAATCATGTGAAAATTATTGGCTTAATTTGAACTATTATTTAGATTTATATAAAATCTAATTTTGTTACAAGAATCTTTTTTTTGCAATATACTTTTTAAACCCATATTGTTAACATTTTCTATTAATTATAAAAAAGAAAAAAAACTAAATTCACTAACAAATTTTATGATTATTTTAGGTAATGCGCGCGTTACTTATGGAGATAGAGATAATCAGACGACTGACATAGCAAAGTCATCCTCTCAATTTATTTTATAAAAATAAATTGTTTTTTTTTTATTTTTTGTCAAAATTTTGTTTTTGCATTGTTATATAAATAAATTTCTTCATTGAATTACAGGCCTATATGTCGTATTAATATGGTTTACTGATTTTTATCATATGTATATGAAACTCTTGCAAAAGTTTTTAACAGTGTATTCGGTTATTTTAAATCTTAAAACTATTATTGTTCAAATTTAAAGATAAAATTATAAAAATATACATATTTAAAAGGTCATTACTTTAACGAAAATAATAATTGAAGAATAGAACGTTCCGCCTGAGCTATGCGTAAAGATGGAAATATAAAAAAATTCAATACGGTTTCATTTTATTTCAATACAGTTTTCAAATATTCATATTTGGGCTCAAAACGACTAAGCTGCTGCTATAACTTCACCTTCGGTACGAAATTTTCTTCCCCTTAAGTCGGATAAAATTTTGAAAATAAATAATAGGCTGTTTCAACTGTATGGTGGATAAACGATTTCAGTGCAGCCACATTGGTATTCCACCGTCTTCATTTATTAAAAAATCGCATTTAAAACAAATTGACTTGCTAGAGCAAGTGTTTTTAAATATGAATTCAAATTTCAGAATTTTAACCTGTCTTTCCTGTATTTTGGCAATTCGGGGAGTAAATAAAAGAGACAAATATAAAAGAAAAGTTGGACAATTTTATTCCATTAGGGTTACTTATTTCTATGGTAAAACCCCAAAATTTGTGGAAAACAGCAATAACCGTCATTATATTTTTTGTAGTAGTTGACATATTGGCATAATACAATGGTATGATCTTATCAGTTCCGCTGCATTACCATATAAATAACGAATCTGTATGGTTACAATTCGTCGGTTTAGTTTATCTTGTGGCATGGATTGTATTTTAAATTTTAACATTATACAATTCTTTAAGTCCGATTTGGCTTATACCAATTTTGATAGACGTTATTCGGTAGACAGTTAAAAATTGTATCATATGCGATATATCAAACTTAAAATAATCAAAAATGGAAATTTTTAAGAAATGTTAGTACAAATTTGAATACAGGTTACGTAATATATTTGTGGGCATAATTTTAATCCATATCTGATTCCAAATAAAGAAAATTACAGTAAATGATATTGTTATATCTTAAATTTTTTGAGGAAGCATATAAAAATAATTAATTTCTGTAATAACTTTGTTCTTATTTTATTGATGTTTTATTTAAAATATATTCTGTTACTATGTTTCCAAAATATTCTTCTACCTTATTTTTAAGTTGAAACTTTTCAAAACTACTGCAAAATGAATATTCTATGGCATTGTAAGCTAATTGTAAATGATCAGTTTTAAGAAGATTAAACGAATCGGTTGCGATTAAAAGCTCATTTGTTAAGCTTGTATTGAAAACTCCACAATCGTCTGTCTATAAATTATAAATCTAATAAAATAAAAATTGTACATTGAAAAAACTTACACAAATAACTGCGGGTAATTTCTGATAAAAATGTTTGTAAAAATGGTGGTTATCAATACTATTTACAGTCCCACTCTTAATATTGCTTGTAATACAACATTCTACCGGAATACGTTTTGCTCTAAGCAATTCGAAATTTTCATTTTTAATAAAAGTACCATGACCGCACCTATCCATTCCAAACAGCAGCATCTCCCTTATTTCTTTTTCATTATCTATTTCCCCGCAGTGAAGGGTTAATTTCAGATTCTGTAGTCTTGCTTCCGACAAAATATCTTTATATTCTTCAAACGAACCACTTGAAGGATTACCACTGAAGTCAATAGCTTTAATAATATGGTCATATTGACTAAGTAAACTTAAAACGATTGCAATTGTATCTCTTGCTTCTTCAGATCCTTGTGCACGATCAATAGACGGTATTAACTTAACTTGAATTCCACTAAACTGCCTTTCAGCTAATCTGAAATTGAAAAAGTTCAAAAATAATCTTTGGCACACTGATAAATTAAATAGATGCTACTTCCTCACATAATTGATTTCAAGACCGTTTCTAAGTATTCTCTCTTGGACATAAATTCATTAGATTTTGGTGTTGTTCTAAGTTCTAAATAAATTACGTTATCTAAGAAAAAATCTCTTATAACAAAGAACACTGCGGATTCAAGAAGCTGTTTTGTATTTGTTAATGAATGTGCAATTTTGAATTTCTGAAAACATCTTTTTAATTTGTTAAGAAATTTAATAATTATTAATACAATATATTTGCTGAATATTATCTTACTCTGAGAGTGTTGGTGAAACCCCCTCTATACGAAAGCTATGGCATAGTTTTTTAAAATCATTTGTAGATTCACCGTACTTAATTCTTCCTAATTGTAAAAGTGCTTCATAAGACAGAGATCCATTAAGGTGTGCATGAAGTTCCTTGCATATTATATTGTTTAAAACCAAATTATTTGCGAACATATAAATTGTGCGGATAAATATTTTTTGAATTTTACTTACTATTTTAGGCATTAATAAAAGAAATTTATCCATATCGTTATCCATGATAATTGGTGCCGGCACAAGACCAAGCACCTTTGATCTGTAAAGATCTTTATTCAATGCGAGCAATGAGCTGTGTACAACAGGTACAGCTATAAAATTTTTATAGTTAAAGTTATACCCCACCTAAAAAAGCTATAGCGATTCTCCAATGTCAGCATTGTTTTAAAGCTAATATATATCCAAAATAGTAATGTTAACAATAAAAAACACTGCAGGTACCATAAAAAAAAATTTGAATTGTCAATCAAACTCAAACATATGATTTGCATTTCAACCAACAACAAATAAGAAATAAAGATTGGTAGTTTATTTTACTGTTTGTTGTGCAAAGATTTTCCAATTTAAATTTGAAAATTCTAGTCAGCGCTGACATTGCTGATACCCTGAAATCGTAAAGGTCTTCAATGAGAGCGTAAGTTTTAACTGGCAAAATATGCAGACGCTCTCCACTGAAAGCGTTGACGTGAAACTTATAGTGAATTCGCCGTTATGTGGAAATTGGCATGTTTCGGTGTACGCTTTTTGTAATTGATTTTTGAATTTTTAATTACTATAATAGCTTTTCTTTACTCGGCTGTAATTATACACTTTGGAATATTCTTGATAATCTTAAAGTTTGGTCCTTTTTTCAAGTTACATTAGAACGAAAAAAGTGAAACCGACATTGTCTTTCTATGTTACAGAATAAAGTTATTCTTTATAGTCAGAATGTCTTTTTTAACATAGAACAAGAAAATGTGGAACAGCTAAAAAATATTGAATGTGGGCCACATTTTTTTGAGTAAGGAAAACTCTGTGGGGAAATTCATCGTCAGTAAATAACGAACATAATAACATTTAACAACCTAAAAAATTGACGTTACACCGTTTGACACAAATGTCAATATATTATTTCAAAATATTTTGATACTTAGATATTTTTGAACCAAAGACACTGTCTCACATTTTAAAAAGCCTAAAAAAATTTTTATTTCAAACATATTTATCAAATAAATTAACTCCTTCAAAAAAAAATAATGCAATTAATTTTAGGGAAAATTAAACAAGTCAATTTACTATCCTAAACTATGCAAATCATTTATCGGACTAGTAATTTTTCTATCATGATGAACTTAATAGTGAGTACTAAACTTAAAGAAATTATAGGAATGGAGTAGGTTTGACCTTTATTTCGCTTTCGCCCATTGTATAAATTAAAAAACTGGTAGTGTTGACAACTTTGTTTATGTTTGGTCAAATTATAATTCGCCATAAGTTACAGATTTTTTTTTAATATTTAAAATTAGTTAAAATAATTGAACTTTGTAAAATTCCAATAAATTAATTTAAAAAAAGAGGAAATTCCCACTTTTTCTTAGTTTGTTAGCAAAAAAAATGGATGTGGTTGATCAGGTGGAAGTTAAAGAAGCCGAAAAACATGGCGGTGCCCCGTACATGGCAAAAATCGAAAATATACAAGAAGCTATATATGACAGTGATAATCAATTTGAGTGGTAAATATACAACAAATAAATTTAAACAAAATTGGGATTTTTTTTTTTTTAATTGTAGTTCTGATAAACAAAATCCTTTAGACAAGAAAAATGAAACCAATAACAAGAGTTTAAATGATGCAGAGGTACATAATACAAAGATAAATATAATTTTAATATTAGATTTTAACCCTATATATTTGTGTAGCACAATGGTGGAAATAATAATAACGTTCAACACTCAGTAAGCATCGATAATAAAGCTCAAGAAATCTGGGTAGAAACATTATCTGATAATGGAAAAACCTATTATTATCATGCAATAACACGGGATACAACATGGATTAAACCCGATGGCCCCAAAATAAAGATAATACAACAAGGTAAAAAGGAATCTGGGGATAACATAAGTCAAGGCTCACGTTTAATCGATAGTTCTAATCCAATGAATGTACCCAATAGAAATCAGGGACTTCCAAATAACCATAAAAACCATGGCGCTAAGCAGGAAATGATTATTTTAAAAAGTGGAGTCCAAGCCCAACAACAAAATCAACCTATGCCATCACAATTATTTCCCCCTCAGAGTGGATTTCCATTAGCTGTTCAACAAACAAATTTTAATGGTCCTCCGTTTTCAGTACCACCGCCAGGATATTCAAGTAATCATCATCATGGGGCACCCTGGGGAATGCCTTGGGGATTACCAAATAAAATAATACATCCAGATCAGGTTCCCAAAAATTTAATAATCAAACATGGTGTAATTGATCCAAACATTATAAACCGTGCTGCTGAATGGTCCGAACATCGCGCTCCTGATGGACGACCGTATTATTATCATGCTGGAAGGTCCGAAAGTGTTTGGGATAAACCACAGGCAATCAGGGATCTAGAGGCTGCACGAATCGCTGCACATTCTGGAGCTTCTGTAGTGAGTGGATCAGGAGGAACAGCTGCTGGTGCTGCAACAAAACCTTTAATTTCGCAAACCACATCCGTACCACCTATTGTAACAGAACAAACAGGTTTTTTTTTATTTAATCAACTAATATTTTTTGAATTGTTGCATATTGTTTTAGAATTAAAAACTAAACGAATAGAAGGTTCAATTGATATAACTAAAAGAGAACAGGGTGAAATCAATAAAATGACAAACATTAAGAAAACTGCTAGTGCAGTTACGGATAAAACACGACCTGTATCAAGTACGCCAATTGGAGGAACTCCTTGGTGTGTTGTTTGGACTGGCGATGGCAGAGTATTTTTTTACAATCCATCCACGCGTTTATCAGTTTGGGAACGTCCAGCAGAACTATTAGATCGCGCGGATGTTGACAAGGCGATTGCCAATGCACCACAAAAACAACACTCGAAACCGGATCATGAGGCACAAACATGCATATTTTCAGAAAATCAATCGGAGGTTACTGAAGAACCTCGAAGCGAATTAGATATTAGCTTAAATCTAGATATACCAGTTAAAAAAGCAAAAATTATGGGTAAATAGATCTTGAAAAATGTATAAATTATTAGTAAATTTATAGTATTTAGTTGAATTTCTTTTTTACAAAATTACATCTTTTGATAGATTCAAAAGTTCATAATTATATATTCAAACTTTTAGTTCTCGCATAGCGATAACCCAGAATTCTTCTATGTTTTACTTATACTACAACACGAGTACTTAAGGAATAGAAATAGGTAAGCTATTTCTGGCTATTTAATAATTATATTTAATTATTTGGACCAAATACTCAAAAAGGTGTAATAGTGTAATTAAGAATTGGTTGCATAGTATATTAGTAGTTATAGAAGTTATTTAAATTAGTGCTTATTGGTTATTACTTTTACAGAAACAAAAATTGCTGAAAAACCACCAGGTGATGTAACCAAAGAAGCTGCTATTGAAGCTGAAGTTCGAGCATCAAAAGAAAGGGCATTGGTACCACTAGAAACACGTGTAAAATCATTTAAAGAAATGTTGAGAGAGAAAGATGTAAGTAGTTTCTTAATATGATTATTTCTTAAACTTTCAAAATGAGTTTTATGTGGTATGATTAAGGTAGTCAAAATCAGACGCAAATTAACAAAATTTTAGTTTCTTTATCCGCAGTAAATATATACAATATAAATTTAAATTTTTTAACATAACAATCATTTCAAAAAAATAGTAGTCAAAAAAATAAACAGTATAAAAAAAAAATCAAATTGATCATTAATTTTAACAATTTTCAAAATCAAAAATTAAAAATCAGGCCTAAATTAATTTAATAAAAATATTTATAAAATACGATATTCCCAGAAAAAAACGAGAGAATATTGTTTTTATTCAGCTTTGTTTGGATGTCAATAAAAAAAATAAGTTCGAAATAAATCAAGAATAAACGAAACTAAAACAGAGGAAATAAAATACACAGAATGAATAAAAGAGCGCTTTAGAATATGAGCGCTGGCATTTTTAGAATATTACGAATACTCCGAAAGCCAATTTTACAACAGCTGTTTTCGTAATTTTATATGCCAATATATGTTTTATGTGTACAAAACTTATTATTTCCTAGAAGAATATTTTGATTTCTAATTGTCTTATCAAAGTTTTTGATTGATTTTTTTTTTATTTTAAAGGTTTCTGCTTTTAGTACATGGGAGAAAGAATTGCACAAAATTGTTTTCGATCCACGTTATTTGTTGTTGACTTCCCGAGAACGTAAACAAATATTTGATAAATATGTAAAAGATCGTGCAGAAGAAGAGCGAAAAGAAAAACGATACAAAATGCGGCAAAAGAGAGATAATTTCAGAGAACTTTTGGAATCTGCGCATTTACATCCAAAGTAAGTGGAAAAAATAAAATTATATTGTAATAGATAATGCACAATAAATTTAGAAACAAAATGCCTTGCAACCTAATATATATACAAAACAAATTAAGATATAAACGAAACTATTTGCAATTCATTTTCTTCAATATGTTAGATAAATAGTCGAATTTTTTTATATCACGCGTTGATGTATTTTGAATACAACATTTGTATATTATATTTTCGGGATCATATAAATGGGTCGGACCCACAAAAATGAGATTTATCTCAGAATCTGAGCTGCTGAGAAACTGAAATTGAGCTCGAAATCAGATTTAGTTCCATTTTGTAAGCATAAAAAATATCTGAGATAAAAACTTATAAATCAATGGTTCAAAGGTAAAAGTCACTAACTGAATTATGTTCAACAAAAACTCACAAAATGAAATGTGACTTAGCTATTAAAACATATTATTTGATAGTGAAGCCGTGCAGCATTTTAATGCATTTCTCGTGATGTGATTTGTGCGCCCATATTAAGTCATATCTAAAAATAGGAAGAGAAACCATAGAATTTAGGCAGAAGGAAGGAAAAATACCATATTATATATTACTATAAACATATTATTAAATATAAAATTTAAGGCTTTACTTATGTTCTATAGTACTATACTACCCATACTACCTTTTCGATTCCCGCTCGATGTTCTAATTTACTCAGTTTTAAATGAACCTCAGTATTAAAATACAGAAAAATCTATTATTAAGATTAGAAGAAAGTAAAAGGCAATTAAAAGTTTCTTTACTATATAAAGTAGGTCGTTCCGTACATACGTTATATGTGCAGAAATAAAATATATACAACTGGAATAATAAAAAATAATAGAATCAAATAATGAGAAAATATTTCAAAAATGTGAATCGTTTTTGAAAAATCAAAAATGTGAATAAATCGTTTTTAAACCTAATAGGCTCATATATCGCAAATGTCTATTATTACTATTATTTATATGTTAAACCAAAATATTAAGATTCATTTTCTATGTAATATACAAATTTGATAACATAGATTTATTCGGTTCTATTTGTTTTGCAGATGTTCTTTTAGTGAGTTTGCTCAGAAATATGGTAAAGACGATAAATTTAAAGCAATTGACAAGAATAAGGAAAGGGAGAGTTTATTTAATGAATTTATTATAGAAATCCGTAAAAGAGAACGAGAGGAAAAGATTCATCAAAAGGAGATGGTAAGGAAATTATAAAATATTGTATATTTTACATGAATATACAAAATTATAAAATATGTATTGCAATTTTGTTAAAATGTTGCGAAATAATTTTATATGTAATTATAATTTTCCAAATAATTTTTAATTTAAGATAAAAAAAAATTTTATGGAAATGCTGAGAGAAAAATCTGATATCACACGCCATAGTCGATGGATAGATATTAAGAAAAAAATTGAATCAGATAATCGATATAGATCTGTGGATAGTTCATTTCTTCGAGAAGAATATTTCATGGAATTTTGTCACATTCTAAAGGAAGAACGTAAGAAAAACAAGGAAAAAACTAATGAGCGTGATCAAAAAAAAAAAAATAGGGAGAAACGAAAAAGCGAAGAAAATCATGCCGACCATAGTCAAAATCAATCTAATGTTTCAAACACGAAATCTGACGAAGAAAATGAACGAAAACAAAAGGAGCGAGATCGCCAACTGCGGGCAGAACAAAGTATTAAAGATCGAGAAAAGGAGGTACATATATGTTATAAATTTATATTTTTATCTTTTTTATTGCTTTTTTTAAGGTGCAACGCTCATTAGCTAATCATTTGAGAGATAGAGACAAGGAGCGAGAACATCATAAACGCGATGAAGCCGTGCAGCATTTTAATGCATTGCTAGCAGATTTAGTTAGAAATTCTGATTTGACATGGAAAGAAGTTAAAAAACAGCTTAAAAAGGATCATCGTTGGGAATTAATTGAAAACTTGGAGCGCGAAAGCCGTGAAAGGTATCAAATTAATATTATCACTTTTATTTATTTTATTTTAAATTTATATTAGATTTTTCAATGAACATATTGAATCACTAATTCGTAAAAAGAGAGAAAATTTTCGGGAAATGCTAGACGAATTATCTTTGGAGTTGACTTGTTCTTGGAAAGATGTGAAGAAAAATATTAAAAACGATCCTCGTTTTTTGAAATACAACAACGAAAGAGTATATAGATATACAAATTGTATTTAAATTTTGTTTACGAATAATAATTTTTTCTAGAGTGAACGAGAGTTTCGTGATTATATTAAAGATAAAACTTTAGTTGCAAAAACATATTTACGTGAACTTCTTCAGGAATGTAAACTAATAACTCATAAAAGTTATGAGAGCGTGCAAGAAAATATAGGAAATTTAAAAGAAATTGAAGAGATTTTAAGAAATGATAGAAGGTAAAGCATCTCAGATTTAAACATGTTGAAAACATTATTCTTATCGTTTTGTATATTTTACAGATACTTAATGCTCAATCACATGGAGCATGAAAGATCTCAAATTATACTGACATACTTGGAAGACTTATATAAAAAAGGTCCACCACCTCCTCCTACAGCAACAGAGACTGCACGGAGGAAATAAGTTTATGAAAACTAGATATTTTCAATTAATTAAAATATTTTAAGTTAAATTTTATAATTATTTTGCAATCTATCTTAATATAATATTAAAGAGTGTACGAATTTGCTGAAATCCTATAGTGTAACTTCTTTAATTATCATAAGAATATTTCAAATATTTTAGCTATGTATAATAATCTGTTATCAAAAACTAGTTAATCTAATCCTCGTTTTATGAAATATATATCCAGCAATTCAATAAAAATACGTCGATGTTAGAATTAAACTTCAGCCTCTGTTCCAATCTTTTTTAAAAGTCGTTGCTTTTTTGGATCAAACGATGCACTTTTTTGGATCAAATTTTTATTACCTTTTTTTACGAATTAACATATGTGAACACTTCGTTACTTGATCAGGGTCTGAAGTAGTTTCTGGTTTTGCAATTTTGGTCCATTCTTCTTGTATAATTTTTCCAAATTGTGGCTGGTTTTGGTAATTAAAAGTAGGTGTACTGGAATTTAAGGTCAAAATCAATAAGGCGTGATCCAGATGGCAAAATATTATTTTCAAATAACCTTTTTTGCACAGAATAGTTTCACCCTTTGACTTGTGATCACCATTAGCTTGTAATTAGTTAACAAATAGTTAAAATATTATTAAAAATTGAATCAACAAATTCTACATTAAAAAAAGTAGTTCAGACTTACATGACAAGGAAAACATTAAATGAGGATATTGTTTTTTTTTCTCATATATTTATTTAGCAACGTTTAAGAAAAAATATTTACAACTAATTAAATGTATTTTAATATAATGTATCACAAATATTTTAAATTTAAGTATGTTAGGTAAAATAGTATATTTTTTGGTTTTTAATAAGCGTTTAAGAATGTTAAGAAAAAGTAAAAAATATATACAAATGTTAAGAGAAATAAAAAACATGTAAGAGTTAAGAAAAGTGAAAATTAATTTGAAAAATTAATTAATTTAAATTAAATTAATTAATTTAAATTAATTTTTTAAACCAAAATTAATTTTTGTTTAAAAATTAATTTTAAACAAAATTAAAGCAGTACCAAAAAAATCAAAGCCTGCGTAAGAATGTTAAGTAACTAAAGATTAATATTAAATTAATCGGAATTTGAAATATTTATGTATTTTAATTATTTTTAATTGTAGCACTAAATTTGTTTAATTTTTTTTATAAAATAGTTAATTAATTTTTATATTATATAAAATAATTAGATATTTCGCATATAATTAGATAGTTCACATTTAACTTTCCTCAAAACGCCTAAAAATTAATAAAAAATATATAATATTTGCTAGTCCGCGCACAGTTGTTTCTGAGGACCTTATATGTGTAGAAAAACAAGTATGTTAGAACAGCTCCAACATTCCATACCAATTTATTTTTTCTCCTAAAATGATAATTATTCATTTTCAAAGAAAAACGCAAAATATTTTTAAAAATTCGGGAAAATAACGTAAAACTGAATGTTAAAAATGTTTTCTTACATCCCACAATATAACAAAACATATTTTTTAACGGTTCCTGGTTTCAATCTGATTTTAAGGTGGTAGTAGTTACAGAAGTTAAAAAAATGGGACTCTTTTTAGTAAATTAAAACTTTATTTTTTTAAACAGTAAATAATAAATTTTATTATATAGAATTCCTATAGTAATAAAATAAAAGTTGCAAACTTCATGAATGTTGGCGGCAAACATTGTAAAATTTTCATTTTTACAAAAAATACTTTCTTTTTCAATTATATGGTGTCATCTTAATAAAAGTTACATATTATTATTTATTTTGGTGTAATGAATTGTAACTGGGCGGCGGTGCCTAGTTAGTTAAGTAATATGTAATTAAATTAATTAATTCGAAATATTCAAATATATATTTACATTGCTGGAAGGACCTGGAGCATAACCACCATAAGTTTGTTGACCTTGTTCTCTGGCATCATAGTATCCGCCTTGGAATGCTTCTTGTTCTTTGGACTCTGCAAACAGATAATAAAAAAAATATATAACAAAACTTACCAAATTAATTTTAAAATAAATATAAAAAACTGAATTTAAGTACATATAACTAAAATTTTTATTATAACACAATAATAATACAAATAATACCAATAATTTATGAATATTGAATAATTATCGCCATGAATATTGAATAATCGTAAATTTATTAGATTTTGCATATTATGTAAGTACAATTCTAAAAAAGTAAATGGATTACTTTTTTACAAATGTAATAACACTTTTACATTTTGTTCCACAGTAAAAGCTCCGAGTATGGGATTAGTTTGGTAATTTTGTAATATAATAGCGGTCTCTAATTCACCCAATATCTTTATAGTGTTACAGTGTTTAATTTGCCCTTATAGTACTTCTAAAATTCTGCTCTTATTCGGTTTATAATTTAAATGATTGAAAAATTAGAAGAAATTTTTGAAAGAGCGAAAATTAATACATTTTATACACACCCGTTGTACTTCATTGTAATGAAAATGACCTCATCATAATGTACTCTTACATAATTGTTTTTGTAATAGCTTTTTAATATATGTATTAATATACTGATTTGTCAAAATCATATATATATATTTGTATATGTATACTATACATCATACACTAATTAAATAAGAACAGGCATATCACAAGCATAGTAAAAAATAGTTACGAAATATGGAAGTTATTCACACATTGCACATCATACAATAATATAAAACTTACGTGGTGCTGATGCAATTCCTGGATATGGCGGAGGATTATCACTCATGTAGACGGAATTTGGAGGTGGTCCGGCTGCGAAGACATCATTTTGCGGTAACCATCCGTAATAACCAGGAGGTGGTTGATATGCAGGCTGTGGAGCTTCGTACCACGAACCCGCAGGTGGTGTATATGGTGGTGGCGCATCTGAATGCATATTACGTTGTGCTGTACCAGCGGCACGTAACAATGCTTGACCAAATTCTATAGCACCTCCAGCCTTAAAATATAGTTTGAATTTCACTTCACCAGTCCAATTACCATTTGGTTGAGCACGTATTTTTCCTTTAATATAATTTGCACCGAAAACTGGCTGCTCAAGTTCAACCTTAAATATATTTTTCATGAATAATGATTATATATAAGATTTGATTTGTGTGGAACCGTACATCATTCAAAGCCACAAAAGGAAAACTAAACGATTGTAAGATCTCACTTTGATTTTTTGCATTGAAAATCATCCGGTGAGATGTTAAGTAAATCCTTCCTAACTTTACCCCTTTAAATACGGGATTCTCATGTCCAATAAATTCCATTGAAACACTATCGCTGAATAGAAGAATGCTGGAAATGAGATGAATTTAAAATACTGCATACAAGGAAATTTGAAGAATTTAATATGTTCATTAAGCTTCCATATATATGCAATAACAAACAATATGAGGATGAAATTATTATTTATGAATAAATCTTAAAATATGTAATTACTTGGAGATAGTAAGAATTAAATGAAAAATAATTAAATATCTTTTTTGTACAATTGTAATTTTTGACTAAATTCTTTTTTCGAAAATTTTGATACGAAGACAACTGTCTAAGTCTATTGACTGTAAATTAGTTAAACAAAGTATCCGAGAATTTCTAAAGGATGATTTCAACTTTTACAGTTCTTGTTATTAAATACTCTTCGTATGTACGCTAAGTTTCCAATATTCAATTTTTGCAGTCGTACTTATCAATATACTATATTGATTTTATATTTTTAATGATAAAGTTTATGTTTAAACAAGTAATGAACATAATGCAATAATTAATTCAGAATTTAATTTTTGCGAAAAATCTCTTCTTGGCCTAGTAAGCTATAAAAACGACAGCTAGTAAGCATAGATAAACATTGCCAATATTGCTGACCTCATCGTCTTATAAATATAGGATATTCTTTTGTTTATCATATTTATTCTATGACATATTTCATATTTGGAATTAAAAAGGTAGAACGTTTAACAAAAATGAAATTTAAAATATACTTACTATTCCCCCGAATGTATGAGTACGCCATTATTAGCGTGTGCCGTATTTACGGACATGATCAATTTTTTGTTTCCACAAAATCTATTTCACAATTTTTCAGTAACAAAATTTTCTCTTAATTTATCTAACTAGAACTTTTGACTGTTATGTTTTGTCATTGGTTCTGTCTGTAACTGTCATGTAATGATGTCATACAAAATAATTAGAACTGCCAGCGTTTATTAAATAGTTCATAACAACTAATTGCTTTAATCCCTTTAATAACTGCATGCAATTTTTCATATGGTTATAACTTATATTAATATTTTAGCGCATTTGGTACCAGCTGTCACATGTGGTTGTTATGTTAGCCCGGAATTTATTGCTGCTCAGTTAAGATTACCGGGAATTTATTGTTAGTCAGTTAAGATTACACTATTTCTTGCTCTAATAGTTTATATAATCCCAATTGATGATATAACATATTTTCAGAATCGTCTCTGTAAAAAAGAATTGCAATATTTGCTATTCTTTTTAGTATACCACAAAAACACAAAAATAAATACAAATAATTAAGGAAAGAATAGCAGTAGTAAAAGTAATAAATAGTAAAGTAGCAAAATATCTAGTGCTTTTTTCCAATACAGCTATTGCTGACCAATATAAATTGTTGACAGTACGTGTCTAGCCCATCCAGTAAGCAACTCTGTCAAATAAATTATCGGCAGCACTTCTTTAAAGTATTTAGTTCTGGTGATTCATTATTTGAAAATATTTTCTTGTTTTGCTATATCAATAATTTTTATTTTGAAATATTTAGTATTCTGATTTATTTATTGCAGTTAATAATAAGCAAACTGGGTAACGATATGTCTGTTTCAGCTATGGAAAGTATCCTTTTATAATAAAATTTAGTGTTATATAGTAATGTAATATAAAAATAAAATAAAAGGTTTTTTTGAGATATTTAAAGTTTAGGTATTGAAGTTTAGATATTGAAAGTTTCCTTAAATATTATGTAGAGCATCTTTTTAATTTAAAATTTGCTGTAAAAGATTTGGAGAGGAGTTCAAAAAAATGCGAAAAGGAAGAGAAATTGGAGAGAGCCAAAGCCAAAAAAGCACTACAAAAAGGTAATGTTGATGTTGCAAGAATTCATGCTGAAAATGCAATACGTCAAAAAAGCCAATCTATAAATTATTTACGAATGAGTGCTAGAGTGGATGCTGTTTCTAGTCGTGTCCAGTCTGCCTTAACCACCAGAAAAGTAACAACTTCAATGGCTGGCGTCGTGAAAGCTATGGATGCAGCTATGAAAGGAATGAATTTGGAAAAGATATCTACGTTGATGGACAAATTTGAACAACAATTTGAGGATTTGGACGTTCAAAGCTCATATATGGAAAATACAATGTCTCAAACAACTACTACAGCCGTTCCACAATCAGATGTTGATTCTCTATTACAACAAGTTGCTGAAGAAAATGGGTATAATACGAGTAGCATCCTTTTTACATTCTTATTCGTATACTTATGGATTCTTTTTCTATATTTTTTTCAGTCTCGAATTGAATATGGAATTACCATCTGGGCCGCAAGGTTCAACAATTGGAGCATCTACACAAGTTTCTCAAGAACAAGATGAACTTACCCAACGTTTGGCAAGGTTACGACAAGCTGAATAATAAATTATTTACGATCAATTGAAAACATAAATTTTGTTAATACAATTTATTTAATTTTAAGATGTATAATATTCACAAGGGCAAGGAATTTGCAATACACGTAATACAGCATAAATAAATATATCGAGCAGTACTTTTCGAAGTAAACTTTTCCATTATACAATTACACTACCTTGATCCACTTTCTGTTTTTTCCTGCGCACTTTAGGCTCGAAATTTTTAGTTTTTGGTTTCGGTCCTCTTTTTAATTCCTTTGTGGACCTAAATGTTATTGGAATTTGTCGCCAGTTATCATTGTGTCGGTCCAACCGATTTTTTAACATTGATACTTCTTTTCTTCGTTTTTTTATCATTTTTTTCATTTTAATTATTCTAAATAAAAAAAAGGATTAAATAAAAATTGCTATACATAATATAAATATAGCTTACCTATGAACGTGCCTCTCATTTTCATCTTGCACTTCCTGACATTTGAAATAAAGCTGTTCGACAAATCGAAGATATTTTAAATATTTAATATTACTAAGCATACTTTTTATGTTTTTGTTTAGCTTTAGATTATTGTTTTTAATATTTTTTATTAAACTATAAAGTACAACTAAACAATAATGCTGCTTCTCACTTTAGCAAACAAATATTTTTACATCTACGCAAACCGTGTTGCCAATAATTAATATTACTTAGCTCTAGATAAACCTTCAAAAACCACTCCATTTTTCTAACTTACAAAAATATGGAAACCGTTACAATTGTAAGTCTATTGTTTTGAAATGTCAAGAAATCTTACTCAAATTCTGCTCTGAAGCATGTCGTTTGTGTTTTTTTTGCAGTACGGTCAATTATCACACTCTACTTCATAAGTGAGAGACGCACTTTAAATAACTGTTAATGAGGGACGCACTTTAAATAACTGTTAATATATAACAAAACCGACATTTTATAATTAAAAATTTCTAATTTTTATAATAATGTAATATTAAAATCAATCCCACAAGAAAAAATCACTACCGAAAACATTTTTTTAATTTTTTTTAAGAGTCTTTATTTTTCAAAAAAAACTTTAAGTTATGTTAAGTTTTGGGGAAAATTTCTAATAGTACCTTAGCAAATACGAAAATATGTTATATCGGTAATATTTTTTTTTGAAGTGACGTTTAGGGCGAAATGTAATCTTTACCCCTTAATAGTAGTATTTAAATGTCACTATTCTCCGGATGAACTATGTGTTTAAAAAAGAGTTAACATTTTTTTTTTGAAAAATAACGACTTTTTAAAAAAAAATTAACTTCCCCTCCTTTTCATATTTCTTAAATCAGTTGAAATTCGGTAGTCGGTCGAGTAAGTCGTATTAAGAAATGTTCTCGGTAGAGATTTTTGTTGTTGTGGTGGGATTGATTTTAATTTTAAATTGGTATAAAAGCAAAAATTCTTATAAAAAATAGTTTTTTAAGTTGAATATTAATTTAATTTAATTGTAAAATGTCGGTTTTGTTATATATTAATAGTTATTTATGGATGTGACGTTTAGGGCAAAAGTGGCATTTTCGCCCTAAACGTCACATCCAAAAAAAATTATTCAATAATAATTGTGATTACCGATATAACATATCTCTCAACTTCCAAAATTACCATTAGAAATAAATAAATATATACTTAAATATTTATGCAATTGTTTTCGTATGGGTATAAGTGTGTATTCATATTTGGTGGTCCCTAAATGGATGAATAATTATAATTAGTTAATTATTTATTATATATTTTTTTCAAAAATTTAGAATGATTAGTAAATTAAAGTGTTTTGCATATAAAAAAGTTTTGTGAATAAAATTTGAAAATAAGTTGATAAAAAAAGCGTTAATGCGTTAAAATATGTAAATTTATACAAATAATTTTTTTTCTTAAGAAACTGTAATTTTGTATTTAATAATAAAAAAATTATTAAAAAAAAAATAAACTAAAAGAGTGAAAAGGATAACATCTTATTCACACCAGAACATCAAAAATAAACATCATTACATATAGAACTTCAAAGGTAAAATTTAAATATGTATTAATATTATTTAAATACTGATATTATTAATGTGATAATTATAATAATTTATTTTGAATATTAAAAATCTGATAAGCAATATTATTCATCATAAGGTATACTGATTTTTTTTTTTTTAATTACCACTGCCAGCATCCATGCAAATTGCAACCACTTTAATATAAAATAAAAAGCTGCACAACTTATTAATTTAAAATAATTCGTATTTTGAGTGGAATTGGTAACAAAGAATTTAAAACTAATTTCGTCAACTATTTCTCAAAATTCTGTAGACACTGTCAACACTTTCACCATAATAAAAAAGTTGACAGCGTTTCATAAAATTTACATCTCATTAAGCCAACGTTTACTTGATTTCAAGGATAAAGTTTCAAAATAATTGATATATAGTATTGAAATAAAATGCTCACAAAAATTGTAAGCAACTTATAAGGACAAAACTTTATTACATCTCCTTTTCCATATATTCTAACGTGTTGATTTGATATATAAAACATAAAAAAGGCAACCACATATAATAGGAATGATTGAAGGACAAATGGAATCGCAACTAGATTTAATTTATTTAAATGGAACTGCTTATGTTTTTAGTGACAATGGTAAAACATTGAATTATTTATATTGTATGACTCTTTAACACAAAAATACTTTTTTTTTTAGACTACATGAAACTTCGGAGTGAATATCGAATAATTGGAAAATTTATTGGTACTTTAAATTCACGTGGATACCCTTCATTTAGCAATAGTTAAATATGACAGTTTTATTGATAAACATTACAAATATCACAATTTCAGGCATTCCTGTTGAATTAACTAAATTCGAAACACAATTACTTTTAGAAAAAAGAATTGCAAATTTATTAAATAAAAACATGTTAGCGCATTGTCCTAATCCAGTTGAAAGGCAAGAATTTCTAGATGTATTGGAAAAACGTATTAATGAACAAAAAGAACACTTCATAAATTGTAAAGTTGAACAATCCAAATTAAATATAGGTAAAATATTATTTGGGAGAAAGAAAAAACTTGAAGAATCGGGAAAAAATATTACGATTAGTGAAGATCAAGTTTTGCAAGAAATTCGAAGCGGAATAAAATTTAAAAGACATAATGCATTATTAGACATTCCATATGAACATCTTTCTAAACATGGTATGAGTAAAGAATTCGAACATGTAATACTGAATTAAATTATATATATATATATTTTGACATGTATTTTTAGATGCGAAATTAGTGATTAAATTTCCTTCTCAAGACGATTCCTTTAAATATCGTATATTTAAAGATATATGGGAAAAGGGATATTTTATAACGTCAGGTGAAGCTTTTGGTGCAGATTTCATTGTTTATCAGGGCGATCCATTGATTTATCATGCATCTTATATTATAATTGCAGAAAATAATACTCGAACAAATATATGCGATATAGTTGCAAAATGTCGTTTATCGGTTACTGTGAATAAAATATTTATTTATGCTTATCAAAATTATATAGGTAATCTATTATACCATACAATCAGTTGGGAGGGCCATCGTGGTAAGAGCAGTTTTTAACGTACAAAATCTTCGAAAGCAAAAATATTAAATTACAAGAAACAACTAACAGAAAAACATTTTATGCTGTTTTACACAATACATAGTAACAAAAATTAATGAGTTATCAGGAGCAATCTATCAGTACAGTACAGAAATTTACTTGATTTAGATAATGTGCATGCACATTAATATCTACTATGCAGAATGAAAACAATAAAGTTTATATAAAACAATTTTAACGATTTTGTGGGGAAAAAAAAAACAATTTTATTTATAAATCTCAATGAAGTTGGAATAGGAATAAATATGATGAGATTGTAAATTGTGTTTTTTTTTTATAATACGCTATTAGTTTGCTTGAAATACTATGTTTTGGTTCGGTTGTTATAATTCTATCCAAACTACAAAAAAAAATAGTGGACATATTCACCTGTTATCACTAATGTATTCGCAGCCATTTTTTAAGAACTGCTCGAAATTTCCAATTAATAGACATTGTGCTAAAAAAATATATTTATGGAAGAAAATGCATACAATCAATTTATTATTAAAATATAATATAGAAAAAAAACTAAATTAAATTATGTATATTAAATAAAATTAATCAATCATTTAGAAATGTGTCTAATTTCTTACTAATTTAAACGTTTTATCTAAATAATATCAACTTAAATGATTGTTCACATGTTACTTTGTTATTCTCATATACAAGTCTTACTTTTGGGATAAGGAATTGTTGTTATATATCTGTTGTTATGTTATTGTAATAAATTTGTTCTCAAGAGATCCTAACCACTTGATATATATATCTAGAGGTAGGTAACTCCTCATATGAGGAGTGTAGCTTAATTCTGTTTTTGTGTTTCCTGCCAAATTTTAAATATGTCACTTAATACATTTTCGGAAAAAAGGGCCGATATGTTTTGCTTTATACATTTATCTTATCAAAATATATTGCATGACACACTTTGTTCTCACATGTTAATCAATAAAGAATAAATTAAATTAATAGACTGATTCTGCCATATTATTGGTACTATTAATATTTTACAAAATGTTCAAAAAACATAATTTTTGAATTTCAAATAACAGAAATCAATAAGTAAATTTTCATCTTTTTAAGTAAACCGTAGAGTAGAGAGACGTAAACAAAATATTCTTTTGGTTTTAATTACATATTAAATTTAATTACAATTATCATACAATTTACATTCCATAATCTTCATCCAAGTCACCTTTCATTCATGTTTCCATTTTAACATATATCTTACATATAAAACTGAAGATATCAAACCGGCATGAGGACCAAATAAGAAGTAAAGAACCACAAAAAACAACTTGTGTCATTATGAAATGATAATGTCTGACACTAAAACACTATTGGAATAAATACAACTTTTCTAACCATCCTTCAATATTTTTATTACGAAAAAAAGAAACATACATGCCTGTTTTTATATAACTCAACTAAATTAAGAATGTATATGCATTCTGACTACAGCTATACATTTTATTGGGCTATTAGAGTACTAATAGACATAATAAATACATAATAGCAGCACTTAATAAACCTGTAACAGGTACAGTAACCACCCAAGCATACGCAATATTTCGGAAAAGGTTCCAATCAACACTGCTTTCTTGATTCGTTAAATCTCCACCAGTATTACTGTTTTGATTTACTTTCGAGCTCACGTAACCAACAAAAACTACAGATCCAACCTTGCAATGTGTTGTTGAAATAGGTAGACCAATTTTACTTGCCAGCAGTACAGTTATGGCTGCCCCAATTTCAATAGTGAAGCCCCTAAAAAAAATATTTTCTAAATTATTTTAAAATTAAAACCTGCAAAAAAATTTAATTCGAACTTTTTTTAAAATATATTTAGTCATACACGTAGAACTTTATAGGACCATAATTAATTATAGCACGTGATGTCTTGTGCTATAATTAGGGGCCGGATTCGGAATTTCTAATTTCAAAAACCCGTTGTCCGAAAAACTAGACAATATTTTCAGCTCTGCCACACCGATTTTTTAACAGAATTTTACATCTCTTTTTATTAGTTGCTAAATTTCGCCACAGGCTAAACTAAACAGTTCATAATAAACTCGGATAATTTCTAAATTTATTATACCTATATTAAGGAATGTTTAGTTTAGACTGTGGCGAATTCAAGCCTATTACTTAAACGAAATACGGTTGATTTTATTATTGTAAATGTATACTAATATAGTAATATACTTACTTCGACGGAGTAATTTTTGTTAAATCATTTCCAATTGTTTCAATAACTCTGCGGCCCCATAGCCATAACCCTACAGAGATTCCAATACCGCCGTATATTAATATAAGAATAGGGGTTTCTGTTGTTTGCATAACAGAGCCTTCTGTGTAAATCATATATAAGGCAATTAAAGGGCCGATTGCATTGCTAAAAAAAAAATATTAAGAAATGTTTGGTACTTAGAAAATATTTACAATTGTTACCTCACGTCATTTCCTCCATGCGCAAAACTTCCAAATGTCGCAGTTAAAACTTGTAGAAATGAAAACAGCATAGACACACTTTCGTCACTATCTTCTTTATTAGCAGAGATTTTATTGCCTGTATCTGCCTTGCTTTCAATCAGGGGAACACGACTTGAATTTGGGGATAATGTTGTATTAGCTATCATCATCAAATTAATATTAGTTTCACTGTCAACGCATTTTAAATGATGATTATTGAAAGGTAAAAACGGATCCTTTTGATATTTACTTTTAGTAATATCATCTCCAAAACAGGTAATTGGTTCATTACTAAAAATAGTTATATTTTCTCTGTAATTGTTGTTTTTGCTTCATAAATTTGTAGCTTACTTGTTAGAATGTATTGGTGACTTATTAGAAGTATTCTTGTCAACAGCTTCATGTAAAGTCTTTCCATTATTAAGAAAATTATTTTGTTGTTCATCTATATAACTTAAACTAGTTATTGTTAAATCAGTATTATCTAAACTACTCTTTCCCAGTAGGTTTTCAGCTTTCCTTATGATATCCGGATCAATTCTGTAAGCTACTATTAAATAAAGATTGAGTAATTACTATTATTGTATTAAAAGAATAATTACGTATACCTTTTCTGCATGGATATCCAAAATCATCATTCAAAGTAGCAAGCTCCGTTATCTCTGCAATTGTGTGCAACTGATTAGTATCACTAACTAGGGATAATTTTCTTTTTTTCTTCGGACTTCCAGAAGGAGTAGAATCTGTTATAATTGACAACATTTTCGTTAATTTAGAGGTTTTCATACACGTTGTTATTTAGAGTTGCACTGCCATTGAAGTTGGGCAAAGCACAGATTTGAAGTGTAGAATTGTTCGTGTAGTTATTAAAGGTTCGTTTTTAAAATAAATGTCGTACAAATAATCAAAAATTAACTCACTGAACCAAATATTAACCTATTTTTTAGAATTTGTTAAAATATAACCAGTCGTTCATTGAGTAAGTGGACAGCAGTATTTTAATTTAAATAGATAAAATTATGTTAACGGAGGAAATAGCAGGTATGGAAAATGTTGATCAAAAGTCCAATGTAAATGTATTATTTGTCCATATAAACCATTTTATTTCGCTATTAACAAAAGTTGATAATTTTCAAACAATATTATTTCTTTAGTGGGGAAATTTATGAGTACACACGACTTGAATTTTGTGACAGAATTTCAGCCATAATACATGAACATTATAATTAATTCAATTTTTTTTACTTATAGTGTCTTCGCTTCTCTATTAAAACTTATGCACTTCAAAGGGCTACATTCTTATGTTTGTGCTCCAGTGATAGCAAAAGGCGGGTGTGTAGATTTTTATTTGCTTTTTTTTCTTTAGCCTATAGGAATTAAAAAAACTATCTCGCGGATTAATAAAACATAAATTTAGAAAAAATGTTGGTGGTGGACGTAAATGGACTTAAAATGTTGGTGGTGGACGTAAATGGATTTAAAAAAATAGAGTAAATAATTTTATCATTACTTCAATTACTTAAAAATTAAAAAAGGAGAAAAACTTACCATTTGAACAATCTACAGAGAATTTAACTTCTGCCGATTTCTGTGTCTCCTCTATCTTTCTTCTTTGCATGGGAACTAAACATAATTGCACGATTAAGGCTATAATAAAGCCACAAGCAGCACTTACAAGTACCGAAATCCATACCGGAATATTATCCATGTATAATACTGTGGAAAAACACATAATTGAGGACAAAACTCATGCTTATAATGTGGAATCTTACATTTCGGTCCATCTAAAACAATACTTATTACATTTATAAAAAATGTAACTCCGTAAAATATCGGCAAAGAAATAAGTCCATTTTTAAGTGGTTCCTTTGCCCGCAAAATACATTTTCTTATTCCCAAATATAAAAATGTACTAACAAATCCGCTTAATACAGGAGAAATAAACCACGAACCAACTATTGTAGCTAAAGTTGACCATTTTAATCCTTGAGTACCACGTGCCACCAGACTGAATCCAATAGTTGAACCTACAATGCTATGTGTACCAGATATTGGTAGTTTAAGAAATGTTGCAACAAGCAGCCAAGCAGCACTACTAAATAATGCAGAGACACATCCTAACATTAATTCACTTTCCGAACCTTGATATAACTTAACTTCTAGAATTCCTCTACGCATTGTATCTGATACTTTGTACCCTAATTTAAAAAGAAAATGTTGAAATTAATTATTAAAAAAAGGAGACAACCATGTCTTACCTATTAAAACTGCGCCTGAAACTTCAAATATAGTTGCCAAAATACAGGCTTGTTTAAGAGTTAAGACACCTGATCCAACACTTGTACCAAACGAATTCGCTACATCATTTGCACCTATGCCAAAAGCCAATATAAAAGCTATTATAAATCCTAATATAACCATCCATAATATATTTTCGGAATATGGGTCCATTATTTTAATTATTTTTGGTACTATTAAATGACTATATATAAATTGTGGTTGATCAAATGTATATCGTAGTGTAATTGATAATATAATTTATTACAAGTTTTTCTTAGTTCAACTAATATATACTTTTAAGTACATTCCATTTTTGATTTTAAGATTATTAGTATTTAGTATACAAAGAAAAACATTTTTTTTATATTAATATTTTCCAAATTTTGCTGCTATGAGCATATAAATAAAATATAGATGCTTTATAATAAATTTAAAAGTGTTTACAATAAGTTTAATATTTAGAAACTGCCTGAAAAATTCAATATATTGTAATTATTATGAATTTATAAATATTTAATCGTCAAAGGCAAATTGAATCCTTCCGCTCTATGCGTTCAACCGAACAAAAATTGGTATTTTTCTCGAATTTCATATCTGAAACAAATAAACACATTTCAATTTAACGATTTAAATCTAATATAAATATATTAAATCAGGTCATGCATGTCATGTTATTAAGAGAATATACCATCTTCATCATAAGCTTAAAATACTTTTAGTTCAATTTAAGGAACTGGAAATTAATTGATAACATAAAAGTCATCCACATAATTTTAATAAATATATTTACTATATTTGAGTGAACTATAGGAACAATGATTAGCGATGAGTTCAATACAAAAAAAAATTAATTGTGAAAAAAATATTCGATTTACTAGTAAATTATATGAAAAGTGGAAAAATACTGTGCACAGTGTAGACATATGACATTATTATGTTAGTAAAGAAACACGATTTAGTTTCACCATATTTAATATTTCTTTACAATCTAATGTATATTCAGAATTTTAGGCCACAGTTTTTTTTAACAAATTTGTAACAGAAAATTAATATGTATATTTCTTAAGAAACTTAACATAGGATTTCTTGACATTAACATAGGATTTCTTAACATTACTAGTACGTTGTAGAGTTATCTTATTAGTATAACATATTGCACCATTAGTAAATTAATATAACATTTTTTAATATTACTAAATTAATATTAAGGTTTATACATGCAATAAAAACAAAACTACGGTTGCTCCAATTCTTTTAAAGCACAATATAAATTTTTACGGTTTATAACAATTAAGACTAATTACAATAACTAAATACTCGTACATCATATATTAAAACTGCTTCAGTCGTTCTGAGGTATATGATAATTAATTAACTATAAATTACATTAATATATAAAACCTAGTGCGGTCTTGGTAATAATCTTTATCTTCATTATAATCATAATATTTTTTAAAACTTTGTAATTATAACTAAAGAAATATTTTAATTTTGCACGTTAATAATGTATTTCATATAGAATAAACTTATGTATTTCAACGGTAATTTTTTTATTTATTACAAAAAAAAACTGTTTGGAAGTTTTATTGTAAAAAATACAATAATTTAATAATAAAAATTACCTCTATAAAAAAAAAATTTTAAAAATTAAAAATCGTATCTCAAACCGATGCAAAAAAAGAAAACCGTGTACAGTCCTTAATACATTTTATAATAAAAAAATACTATTTATATTTGTAATAACTTTCGAAAATAGTAAATGTGAGTCACATAAACTTTAAAATAAATTTGGATGGAATAGAAAATGTGTACCACGCGACCTTTAATAAAGCATGTGCTCGATAAGAGCTACTCGACTACTGCTAGTGATTTAGTTATTCCTAATTTTATTTTTTTAAGGCCTCCCGTAAACGTTAGCTTGTATAATAGCAAATTAGTTTCGCCCTTTATTCCTTAAAAATATATATGTATATGTATACAGTACATACATGTTTTTGAAGAGCCAGTCTGGAAAATTATTTTTTAAATATATAAACATATATGTAAAAAATAATTAATTCTTTTCACTGTTCACACATATTTATCCTAATAATTGCATAAAAGGAGATATGTGTGATATAAACACTTCTGAAGTAAATAAAATAATAATATGGTGAAATGCGAAAAGAAAAGGAAATTATCATTTGCTTAAAATTTTGTAAATTTCACAAGCCCTGTTTTTCATTTTGAGATACTCTGGAGATAAAAACCAGGGATAAACTTAGTATATTTTTGTTTTTATTTAATAAAATAATTGGCATAAAAAATTTTATTATTTATATAAATTATATCTCCTCTTAATTATATCTCCTCTTTGCTTATAATTTGGAGTTTGATTTATAAATACAATTTAAAATTTTAAAATAAAATTTTGATATTTAACAAATTTTTATATGATTGTTACATATGAAAAATTGTTTACCGCCAGCGATCTATTTTTTTGTACTGTATCTGTCGTTAATAATATCATATTATCTCGTGATAAAAAAATTCTGATTTCGGCAAATTGTGCAATTAAAATCCAGTTGCAATCGAAAATATTTTTGAGAATCAAGAAAGTTATTCTAGAAATGCAATTATAAAAAAAAAATAAAAAGAATCGCTATCACAAGTACTCGAAGGATTCTATAAAATTTTAAATTTACTATATAAAATTTATTTAAATTCGTGGAAAAGGGCCTTTAAGCGTTAACTATAATATCCAATTAATTACCGCCACACAGTCCTACGTATATATATATATATATATATATATAATATCCAATATATATATATATATATATATATATTGGATATGATATATATATATATATATATATATATATATATATATATATATATATATATATATATATATATATATATATATATATATATATATATATATATATATATATATATATATATATATATATATATATATATATATATATATATATATATATATATATATATATATATATATATATATATATATATGTATACTATAAATATTATAAAATAAAAAGAAATAAAATGTAATATTTAAAATAGCACATATTTAATTTTATTGAAAGTATATATTCTATTAAATTTTTTATTGCATGATTCATGATTTGAATACCTCCTTACCCTAAGGATTATTGATATTTGTAAAAATTAAAATAGATGGAAAATCAATGTAAATACAATTAAAAGAGAAAACCAATTTTAAGAATTACTTAAATTAAATATGTGCCATGTCCTTAATTAAATTTTTTTTTGGAATTTGTGTTGTAAAAATTACTTACTTTTAATATAAATATACTAGCTGAATGCAAAATATGTCCTCTAACATAATAATAACTCGACTTGTCAACGCGATCCTAAAGCTTAGTACTCAGTCAAAATAAAATGAAACTTTTGACAGTATGTGAAGAAATTTAGGTAAAGGTACTGAAGAAATATTTTAGATAGAAAACAAGACACAAACTCGACATAATTTATATTGAAATTAAAAGTTAACAGTAAACTGCATATTTACCAAAAAAAAAAAGTAAAAAAAAATCGCACCGTAAAAATTTAATTTGAGGTGAAAATCGGGAAATGTTTGCTATGGCTCTATGCATTTGCTGTCAAATATGTAGTTAGCGTAAACTACAAATTTTTCATAAGTTTTGTAAACTGCAAGATACATATTTTATTTTTATTTTTTTTCGCCATATTTTGCAATGTAACTCTGTTTCAAGCTTAGTGGGTAAACTCTTTGAGCAGCGTCTCGCATACGAAATTATTTCTTTATACAAGTATTAAGCTTAAATTCTTATTTGTTCATCGGCATTTAAATTGATTTTGACTTAAGCTTATTTTTACTTATATATTGTTTTTACGTAAATTATTTTGTTTTACTTAAATTACATTATTTATACATAAATCTTTAAACATTGAGGTTACATTATTATTGACACGAAGTTTAAATTGAAAGAAATTTTACTGAATATATTTTTAATATAATTTAGTTTTATAATGTATATTAATTATTACAAAAATAAGTAATTTTTTAAAAACTTAAAAAATTACCTATTTTCTTTTATGAGTTTCACTAAATTTGCTTTTAAATGGTTTAACTAGATAAATCCACTTTTAGTGCAATAGCATCTTTTAGTAATTTAAAAGCACATTTAGGAGAGACGAAATTTTGCTTACTAAAGTTTGTAAAACTTCTTTTAAATAGATGAGAAAATAAAAACAATTCGCGAATTCGTTTTATGGTTCATTGTTTTTGTTACAGGCAAATTAACTGGTGTTGCAAGATGATACAATAGGCAACGCTACAATGTATTTTCCAATATATTGTGAATTGCTGACATAACTAGTGGGTTAGTGACAGTGTTAGATGGGCTCGAATCAAATAAAAAAAAACGAAGTTGAACTAATGATAACAAATATAGAATGTAAAATCCAAAGAAATTAAACAAGTAAAAATATTTTAATTTTATCAAAATCTCAAATGGCATAAATATTTTGCGGATATAACTCGGATTGGCGATATTTGCTTAGTGTTAGATGGCATAGTATAATTTAATTTTTGTATAAGTAAAAAGTTAAATTCCTACAATACAAAACGTGCAACCGCTGTAGCAAAATTAGTCCTATCAATTTCTGATATACCAAACAATTGATTTGTAACAGCTGATCTGCGAAATATAATTAATTTGTGAAAAGTATTGTACCTCTAGGTCTATTCTTTAACACTATATTTTTAAAAAATTTATATCTTCATAAATTTTAAATCAATTACTCAAAATTGTTTGTTAATTGTGATATACACAATTATTTTTATATAAAACAACGATAATTTGTATTGATATATTTTTTAAAACGGAGGAAGAAAATGTCGTTTCATAGGCGTTGTGGACGGCGTATTACTCTGGCTAATAACAACCGTACAGCAATGCGAAATATTTCTGATTTTAATCATGGATTAGTTCTATCAGCAGATCCTCTATTAGATGATATTCTTTTTGAAGTTAGAATAGATGAAAAAGTTTGTTTTTTTTACATTAATACATCTTGAAAAAAATTCCAGTTCATGTCATTTTAGAATCATAGTTGGAGTGGTAGTATAGAAATTGGAGTTACAACAGAGAATCCAGATACGGTGGAGTTACCATCATGTGCAACGAAAATGCGTGTAGGTACGTGGGTGATGTCTGGTATTAGTATTCTTAAAGATGGAATGAGTTTAATAGAATTTTATGGAACTGATTTGGATTCTCTGAATGAAGGAGATCAAGTAGGTGTGGTGAGAACATCACAGGATGAATTAATTTTTTATATCAATGGCGAGTCTCAAGGAGTTGCATCTCTAAATATACCAAAGACTGTATATGCTTTAGTAAATCTATATGGAAGATGTATTCAAGTTTCTGTATGTCCTTCAGATTCTTTAGAATATTCTGTAGATTCAACACAAATCACACAAAATATACAAGTACCAATTTCCGTAGATGTGTCAGTTGCAAATAGTTTAGCATCGATTCCTTTAAATTGTAGTCAAATAGGCGATTTAATTGACATTAATGATCGTTTACGATTCCATTCCCGATGTGGTTCATTGGTAAAACTTTCTCCCAACTGTCGAACAGCGGAAAGACGTCGTCCTTTAGACGAATTTAATAATGGAGTTGTCATGACACATCGCCCACTCAGAGATAATGAACTATTTGAAATACGAATTGATAAACTTGTAGACAAATGGTCCGGCTCAATAGAAGTTGGTGTAACTACTCATAATCCCGCTGCACTTCATTTTCCTGCAACGATGACAAATATGCGTAGTGGAACAATTATGATGTCTGGTTGCGGTATTTTAACAAATGGTAAAGGAACCAGGCGGCAGTATGGAGAATTCAATTTGGATGAATTAAGAGAAGGTGATCGAGTGGGTATGATGCGGAAATCTAATGGCAACTTACATTATTACATAAACGGTCAAGACCAAGGAGTTGCCGCAACTCGTGTGGCACAAACCCTATGGGGTGTAATTGATTTGTACGGTATGACTATTAAAGTTACTATTGTAGATCGAGATGAAAGAGAACAACAAAATCTTGTAACAAGGAGAAATAATTTGATATCAATTCAAAGTAATAGTAGTACAGCAGCTAATGGCTCAGCAATTAGTGAAGTTTTGCTTGTGAGTCCCGATATTGACTTATGTGTAGGAAGAAATGATGATCGGTTAACATTTCATCCTATTTGTGGATCGCATGCAACTGTGACACATAGTGGAAGAACAGCCTTAAGACCAAAGTACTTAAAAATCACTTTCATAATATTTGAAAAATATTTTTCTTTAATAGTGCCTCTGATGACTTTAATAATGGTGTAGTTCTAACAAGAAGATATTTAAGACCAAATGAAATATTCCAAGTTAGATTAGAGCGCGTTGTAACGAAGTGGGCGGGTTCAATTGAAATGGGTGTAACTACACATAGTGCTCAAGAATTAGATTTTCCTTTTACAATGACAAATGTGCGGTAAGTGTTTCCTGTTGTATTAAACTCTTTAAATTATATTAAGCTCTGTTAGATCGGGAACTTGGATGATGACTGGCAACGGTGTAATGCATAACGGTACGACTGTAATCGAACAATTTGGACAAAATTTGGACCGGCTACAAGTAGGTGATAGAGTAGGTGTAGTCCGAAAAGATGATGGAACTCTACATTTCTGGGTTAATGGAATTGATCAAGGAGTTGCAGCCAGCGGTGTTCCAGAAAAGGTATATGGAGTAATTGATTTATATGGCCAAGCCGCACAGGCTAGTATTATTGACACGTCAGAGTGTGGAAGTCCAGATACTGGAAATTCGACAATTTCCAATACAACCCTTTACAGTGAGCCACCACTTCGATTTCACACTGTACATGGTAAAAATGCAAGAATATCTAATGGTGGTTTAACTGCTAGTAGACCAAAAGCTCTAGCTGAATTCAATGATGCAATTGTTTTCTCAAACCGGCCCCTTAGACAAAGAGAACTTTTTGAAGTTGTTCTCGAAACAATGGTTGGTCATTGGTCAGGTAATATTGAAATGGGAGTGACTGGTGCCCGTCCAGATGATATTCAATTAACAGCTAATGCAACGGATTTGGAATATGATTCAATAATATTGTGTGGATCTGTAGTTTTCCATAACCGAAAAACCATACGTAATAACATACCATTTGATTTCGATTCACTAACAGCAGGGACTAGAGTTGGTGTAATGAGAAATTCTGATTCAATAAATTTTTACATTGATGGAATAGATCAAGGTCATGCTTGTGAATGTCGAATGCAAAATGTTTGGGCGGTTGTAGATTTATATGGTCAATGTGCACAAGTTAGTTTAACATTATCGCAACCGGATTTAAGAGCTCCTTATGCCACCAGTGAAAATTCGCAGAGTTTCCAAGGTACATCAGTTATACAACCTGTGCTTGAAACGAAGCATCGCTGGACATGCATTTCAGGAAATGTTACTCTTTCACAAAATTGGTCAGTTGCTTCTAGAATGACAGGATCATCAGCAGCACTTTCACGATGTCTTGTATTTTCTGAACATCTGCTAACTGTTGGATCACCCTTTGAAATCAAAATAGCATCTCATAATTCCTTATTTGCAGGTGAATATTGTAAACGCTCAACACTGTTTTTACATAAATTTGACTTAACACGATCTAGAGCAATAAGCTCAATTCCGTTTTTTTTATACGTATATTAATATATATTTAATGTATTTTCCATATAGGATGTTTAAACATTGGTGTTACTGATCTAAATTTAACTGATGAATATGTGAGAAAAAATATTCCATATAGTATTAAACGCATACCGGCCAATGTATGGTATATTTCCGGGAACGAAGTAAGACATAATTCAAAATTAATACAAAGATCAAGAGCTTCGTTAGAATGGCTTCGCGTGGGAGATAGAATTTCTCTGGAATTGACTCCTGCAAGAACTTTAAG
The DNA here is from genome assembly GCA_963932195.1 of Empis livida. Taxonomy (NCBI): domain Eukaryota; kingdom Metazoa; phylum Arthropoda; class Insecta; order Diptera; family Empididae; genus Empis; species Empis livida. The sequence continues at coordinate 7,657,360 of OZ010647.1, forward strand.
AATATTGCTTAATTCAGAAGATATGAATATAAATTTTCCAAATATTTCATGTGTAAGAATATTTTTTAATTTCATATCGCAATACATACAATTCCACCTATCACGTCCAATCATATTAAATAAATTATATCTCATCTATTCTTATGTTTAAAAAAGGTGGTAGTAGTAAAATAAAAATATGGTCAGTGACCTATTTATGATCACATAAGAAAGAAGACAATATTGATTAATATCAATATTGTCTTCTTTCTGATGGTTATATTTCAAAAGACTAACTAGTAAACTTAGAAGATTACTTTTGTATTGCATTCTATTTGTCCTATTCAGCAGACTCCTTTGTCAATTTGTCATTTGACCCCTATGACTAATGCAAGCTAAGTCGTATTCTAAAATCCACAGAAAGGGTTTTACCCTCTGACTCGATCTGGAGCCATGAGCTTTAGCACCTACCTTTACAAGTATACTACCACTTGTAAAGTTAGGTGCTTTATCCACTGAACAACTTAGCTGTTTTTCTATATACATTGACTGTGCAATGTATATCGAGTGCATCTGCATTTCAAATTACATTTCAATTAAATAAGAACGGCAGATTAATTGTCTCGACATTTTTGGGGCTAATTTTTTAATCGACGGCAATTTCTTTTTTGATTGTCTACAGTCTATGTATATAGTACTACTTGTACCAGCGTTTAAAGTCTGCTGAAAGGAGTAATTTAAATGTTGTATTCTCAATAATATATTTAGTTTTTAATTTAGGATGTTTATGTAGTAGCCGAGTTGCAAGGTTCTACTATAGCAATTCAAGTCACTTCATCACAAGATCCAATATCTCCATTGAGACCATGCAGTCTCCGTCTTCAGGATTCCTTAGAATTTGGGATTGATCATTTAAATAAACAAGATTCAATGTTGGAATCGATGGATTCAGAATCTTTACTTTTCGAATTTTCTGAGTTTCATGGCAAAAACATAGCACTTCTGGATGATCGACGGAGCGCTCAACGATTAAGATCTTATAATCAAGCTTTAGTTTATCTTACCAAACCATTATCCAAAGGCCATAGTATTAGTGTAAGTTAAATGTTTAATTGTAATACAATGTGTAAAATTTTGTATCTTACTGTTTCATATCAATAGATTAGAATTGAATCCGTTAACCCTAAATGGAAAGGCACAATCGGTATTGGTGCTTTGGGAATGTGTCCTCAAACGAACGGTTATGATTTTCCGAGATCAATAGTTCTTTGTCGAAGACCATGGTGATTTTTCTTTAATTTATGTTATAATATTCAGAGAAAATATATATATTTTTAATTCGAAAGTTGGGTTGCTACACATGACTACATTAATATAAATGGCAGTAAAATTGTTTCTACTTATGCTGCAATATTGAAAGAAATTACCCCAGGAACAGTTATTACGATGTCACTTTGCCACTCTGGAGCACTAACTATATCAGTGGGTCAAACTAATTTGGAGGAATTAGCAGCAGGTCTGCCGAATCATGTGTATCCAGTTTTTGATTTATATGGAAAATGCGAGAAAATCTCTATAATTAATGGTGAAGTTCGAAATGGAACCCCAATTATTGAAGAAGTTACTTTAGAACAAGATCAGTTTCTAGAAATAGATGGAAATGTCCCCCAGTGTGAAAAAGCTAATTTAGAAGTACATGAAAAGGAAACAGAAGGCAATGTACATACAAGGTCACATACTAATACAGATATTATAGAACTATGCGGAAGTACAGATTCTGTAAATCCTTCACCTTTGATAAATAGTGCAATGTAAATTTATTTGATTCTACTTTAAATCTTAGAAATTTACTTAAGAATTTATTTTAGGAATCGTTCCGTAATGGAAAGTATGTCTGAAAATTTATTGCTTAACATTTCAATTAAAAATCGTTCGCTTGAATTGAGGAATGAACCCAATTCATCTACTTCGTCGTCTTCTTGGTAAGGTTTAAAGCTTTACAATTTTTAAATAATTATATATAAGGGTATATCTTTAGTTGTTTACGTGAATCCTTGCAACTGCAACATAATACCAATCTGAATATTCAGCGCAGTCAGAGTACACAGAGATTTTCTACAATACCAAATAATGATACGAATAAAGAACAAGTAGAGACTCCTTGTCAAAATATTGTTACTCCAGTGTTATCTGCCGTTATGCCAGTGTCACCACCTAGTATTATTAGTTCAAGAGAAAATTTGCATATTTTAAATGATTTAGATGTAGATGACTCTACAACGAATTCACTTAATACTCAATTGCAAACGAATCTTGATTCCAATCAAATTGTTGAAATAAAACACAATTCAACCATTGATGAATTATCTCAAGATTTCTCAGAAATACAAATTAATTCACTCAACACATACCGAAGTTGTTCTGAACTTGACTCTATACCAAATATCGAAACCAAAGATTGTGAATACTTAAAATTGGTATGTGGATTTAAGCGGAGTCTAGTTTTACCAGACGCTTTCTTTCTATCTAAACCACCGATTTGCTTTTGCCGAAACTGTTATGCAGCTGGTACCAGCCGCCTTAGTGAAAATTCGCATTGCTTAAGTAACTGGGTTTACTTTAAATTAAATTCTCAAATAATTCATCCAAGTGGGACAACATTGTCACAAAATCTTGAGTCCTCTGATTGGATGCGATTATATTATGTGACGCGAGTAGATAAAATTCGAGCCATCTTGGACAAAGGACAGCCATTTCCAGTTGAAGCTAAACAAAATCCTAATTTAGCAGATCCAACTCAAAAAAACGATACTGTGACACATTTACTGTTGCATTGGTATCCACCGGAAATAAACTCTTCTAATTGCGCTCATAGCTATATTTCGGGAACCACTGGATATGCTATAGAAGCTATTTTTGAAGTTCTGATCAAGAAACAGGCACTTTGTTTGGGATCAAATCAAGATCAGCCACAAAGACTGGGAAATAGCTCTTTAGGAGCAGTTGGAGAAGATGCCCAAGCTATAAATGATGACCATATAATTTTTACGAAGGAAACTGGGGCCTGCATTCTTACTGCATTGATATTAAAACTAGATCCTATAGAAGGTGGAATATTAGAGGGTCATCACAGACATCTATAATTTTTTTTCTAATATTTTAATCTTGAATTTTGCAAAAACTCATGGATACCATTTTATATTGGATGAATTTATAAAAAATGATTGTTAAATTAAGTTATTGGTCATGTAAATATTTTCGAAAAGAATAAAAATCAAATAATGTATTACAAACTATTTCGACATAAAATTTCAATAATGAAGTTGTAGGAATTACAAAGACAAAACCGTATAAATATATGATTTAAAATTTTAAATTATATTTTTCAATCTATATATTTTTTGTAATTTTTAATACTTAAGTTCTTTGTACTTTGATTTCGGAAGATCTCGCCAGAAAGACATTAAAAATATTCAGTTATAAATATTTTGGCCAACTCATGACTTTGAATAAATAAGAAAGAAAAAGCATTGCAGAAGTAAAAAAAGAAGTTATGTGTTCATTTATTATCTATAAAAATATTTTATTAGATATACCGTTTTAATTAACTATTCTGATTAAATGTTTAATTTCTTCCAAATGCAATTTTGTACACCTCGTCGTAATAAGTTACAAAGTGAATATCAATGCCTTCAATTATATATGCTGGTAGTTCTATAAAATCTCTTCGGTTTTCTTCAGGTAATATTATAGTTTTCACTCCACTGCGCTTGGCCTGTATTAACAAAAAAAAAAAAAGTTATATATTTCACAGTATAGTCTAATTACTGTGCTATATAATAATGCAGTGTAATGTAAAAAAAATATCTTAAGTTACTAAAGAGAACTTACAGCAATAATTTTCTCTTTAATTCCGCCAACGGGCAATACTTTTCCATTTAACGACACCTCACCAGTCATTGCGAAATTTTGACGTAATGGTTTATTTAGAGCTAATGACAATAACGCTGATACAATAGTAATGCCTGCACTTGGACCATCTTTAGGTGTTGCGCCTTCCGGTACATGAAGATGTATTTGACTACGAAAAAATTATATATTATGTATATTTTAAAATTACAGTATTTTTTTGTACACATTCTAAATGTGCAGAATATTCTGCTCTATTATAGTTTCGAGCGATTTTTTTTTAGTGGTATTTTTTGTTCAATCGGAAATTAATTTGATATTTTAATTTTCCCTCACATCCAATGTCACTTAACGAAAGGCGGATTTTTGCTACTCATCATTTTCATAATTAGCTTTCGTTCAAAGCGAAAGTATAATGAATAATAATTTATGTTTATATAATTAATCAAAACAAACTTTAGCGTTAAATTATATGAATTAAATAAATTGATTATTCAATTTCATTTTTTTTAGCCAAACAAGGAAATATAATGGCTATGTTTTGGAAAAGTTTTTAACAAGGAACACTTTAACCTTACCTACTCGAACAATATATAATTATTATCAATCCGGAAATTGAATAACTGTAGATTCAATAAATTTTGAATATAAATTTGACTTATTTTTATCAGTACCTATTGTTTAAAAACATATTATTTTTGTCTACAGACAACAAATAATTTCGGGCAACAGTGAGAGCTATTTGTGTTGATTCTTTCATAACATCTCCTAAATGGCCCGTTATATGTAAAGATCCCTGAGATTTTGTTTCTTTTTCAATAGCTAGCTGACGTTTTGCAGTTTCTATGTACAATGTTGATCCACCCATTGCAGTCCAAGCTAATCCCATAGCAACGCCTGCCGGTGTTTCAGGATATAACCGATCATTTGCAAACATGGGTTTGCCTAAATACAAAGATAATTTCTCAATCGATACATCCACATTAGCTTCCTCTTTTTTGACAATTTGGTATGCAACTTTCCGCACAATCTATATTTGATATAATTATTTTCTTTCATAAACTAATTAGTAAATCATTGAATTACCTTTTCAATGTGTTTTTGCAAATTTCGAACTCCAGATTCTCGACAATAACTTTTAATTAAGAACTGTAATGCATCATCTTGAAATGAAATTTGTGTGGAATTTAACCCTGAGTCGTTAAGAGCTTGTGGAATTAAATACTGTTGCGCAATTGAATGTTTTTCCTCAGCGACATAACCTTTAGTTTGGAAAAAAAAATCTTTTAGTTTGAGACGAACACGAGTCTACAAAGTTGTTTAAATTTCATTTTAATTTAATTAAACGTAATTACAATAACAAATCATATTAATCTGGACAAATATTAAGTATAATTTTTAAACCAAATCTCAAACAAATAATACCTGACATTTCAATCATTTCCATTCTATCTCGCAACGGTTCTGGTATTCCATCTACAATATTTGCTGTACAAATAAATAACACATGAGATAAATCGATTGGCACGTCAAGATAATGATCCAAAAAATTGCTATTCTGTTCTGGATCTAACAATTCTAGTAATGCGGAACTTGGATCTCCCTGATAACCCCTAAAGTATATTTTATATATACAAGACAATTATTTACTTAAATATATTTACTTTCCAATTTTATCAACTTCGTCAATTAAAACGAGTGGATTTTCTGTCTTCGTTTTTTTTAGACATTGAATTAATTTTCCTGGCATTGCGCCAACATAAGTTCTTCTATGACCTTTGATTTCAGCAACATCTGTCATACCACCAACACTAAATCTGAAATATTCCCTATTGAGTGATCGTGCAATGGATCTAGCTAATAATAATAAAATATATTAATATTGTATAATTTCATTTTGGAATATACAATACCAATGCTTGTTTTTCCTACTCCTGGAGGACCATGAAAGCATAAAATTTTACCCTGAGTTGAACCCTTTAATTGGCTTACTGCTATGAATTCCAAGATTCTTTTCTTTATGTCTTCCATTCCATAATGATCATTATTTAATATTTTATTAGCTTCGTCTAAGTTTAAATTTTCATTACTGGTAACTCCCCAAGGTAATGAAGTTAACCAATCTAGATAATTTCTAGTCACACTGAAAATAATAGTACTTTATATATATGTATAAAATTTAAAAGAAATGAAGAATTTCAATTTAAATTAAATAATAAGCTGTTCATTTAAATAAATGATATAAATGTTGAGGGCATTTGCGCAAATGCTGCATGAGGATAATAGAATTAAAAAGTTTCTTATTTATGGTTCGGAATATAAAATTAACTATTATTAGCATTCAGCTTACTTGAATTCAGAGCTATGGCTCTCTAAGAAACTTAGTTTTGTGAGTTCTTCTTCAATAACTGACATAACAGCCGCAGGTACAGTCTTTCCTACAATTTTTTCCCTATATTTTTCACCGATGGCATCTTTATCGTCTTTTTCAATACCCAATTCTTTCTTAATTACTTTAAGCTGTTCTTGCAAGATATATTTGCGGTGCTGTTGCTTCACTTTTTCTTCAACTTCTCGTCCTATTTTTTGTTGTAATTTTGACAATTCTAATTCTTTTTTTAGTAATTGTAAGGCCAAATATAATCGTTTCGAAATCTTTAAAATAAAAATTTTAAAATTCATACTAAATAAAATTAAAATTTTGTTAATGGGATATTACATCCAATTCTTCTAAAATTCCTTGTAATTCATCAGATTCAGCTGCAGATAAAGAAGCTCCTAAATCACAGAGATAAATTGGATTGTCTACAACCCTCTGATTTTGATGTAACATTTGTTGTAAACTTTCTCTATAAGTTATTAATATGAAATGTATATAACAGGTATATTCATATGTATATGCATTAATAATAATCAAATTGTAATATAAATATTAAAATATATAAATACACCGCAGATATAAACTTACCGATATAAAGGATTCATTGTTATAATATCTCTAATCGTCTTAATAACTTCCTGCGTTAAAGCTTTGATTTCTTCAGTTTGTTTATAAGGCTCATGTTTAACATTTTCTACTTCCACCATTAGCACGGGCTGCGCCACAGGTTTCGCAGATGGAGATATTTCTGCGTTGATATCTTTTCCAGTATCTTTTAGTGATCTAGATGAACGAAGTTTTCTACGTTTACGATCCGGTTCGTGATCAGCTGGTACGTTTACATTAACATTAAAAGCCGGAAATTTGATTTTTAAGTCTATATATACATACATATATATGTAAAAGTCACCACTCTTTATATATATATATTTATATAAATATTTTATATACTGTATTAATTTCTATTATATAAATATTGTATATGTACATAGATTTCAAAGTTCTATATATTAATTCGTAGAGGTTCCTTTAAATTTGATTTATTTTAGACTTTTGTGTTTTTTCCATTAAATTAAATGTTTAGTTACTGGAATAATTTCACGATAAAACTAGTTCTCTCTGTATTTTATAATAAATTTAAATATGTTTTGTTTTTCTTGTGCAAATAACAAAAAAAATTTTGTATAGCTCTGTTCTTTTTAAATTTTTGCTTTCAAATAGTAAACTATTCTAAAGCCTTGTGAACATTGTAGCGAAAAAATAGTAGAGTATTCCAACAAAATCAAAAAGTGCAACATCTTAAGTTACGTAATAAAATTAATTAATCCAGATTTTAATGAATATGAAATTAAATTAACAAATATAAAAATAAAATTTCCACCATATAATGGATAATCAATATATATCCATTAATAATTGTACTTATATATTTTTTTTTAATCTTCAAAAGTTGAAATCACAGGATATTTCCATCCTGTAGATATCTACCAATAACTTATCTACAGACCAGTCTCGAGTAGATCGCATTTATTGTAGAGCAGCAGTTAAATTATTTTTTGTTTGTATTATCTAACATTTTCTCTCTACACAATTTGAATATTATTTTGCGCATATTTTTTACGAAAATGTGTTCAAAGGTGTAATAAAATCTTTATACTATATTTCGAAATATATATTTTGCAATAACACAAAAAAAAACATTGATATGATACACTAAATTTGTTCAAAGCATATGCAAAGGAATTTAAAATATATAGAAAATCGTATATGCACTAATATTATAGTTCTCGAATTTGATAAAAATTAATACCAACAGGGTAATATAATCAATATATAATCACAAGTAAATATGTAATATCAGACGAGTACTTTAAAAGGAGACTGGTGACTTTTATGCCTACTTTAACAGTTCTACTTAAATTTAGTTAATTATATTTCATTGCATACGAAAATTTTATTATAACTTTTATAAGTTTTCGCAAAATAACAGTTTGGCATACCTTTTGGTATTGGTTGAATATCTTCAATTAATTGTTTTGTTATCTTTATTCTTCTATGAGCTATAACTACTAGTCGTAATTTATCACCTAAATCTTGCATTTCTTGGACTTGTGCAAACGTACCAATACTATACACCTCCGAAATAGAATTGACTACTTCAGATTCATCTTCATTATCTTTTTTAAGGAATATACCAATATAAGGTTGATTTAATTTAACTTTTCTTCGAATTACATCTATTAATTGGGGATTTGTAACCTAAAAATTGAAATATATAATGAAATGAAGGTGTTGTATACAATATATTAATTGAAAAATATAATCAACTTAATGATACCTCTAGAATTTTCATAAATCTAGGAAAAACGGGATTTCTTTTCGTGGTTATCAGAGGAACGTGTGGCCAAATTTCAGGAACAGCCACTGTAGCCGGTAACTGAACCTCTGAACGATCAAAATCATCTTTCTCATTTGAATTACGATTAATATTATCGCAATAAAACCGCGTTTGAAAATATGTTGAATAAACTTGCCAATTTCTATTTCTAATATAATTTATATTACTCTCAATTTTGAAAATTGCACTAAGCGGCCTTAATTTCACCACTCTATTTGATAGTTCCAACAATTTACTAACATTGCCAGTCTTTAAACACCGAAGTATCATGTTTTAAATTTGGTTAATTCAAAACAACAGTTCAATGGTATGTTTTCATTGGCACCCAAATTTAAAAAGTGTAATTTTTAAAATAAAAATGAAATTATGACAAATTACTGATTCCGTAATTTTTGCCTCACACTATCTTACCAGTAAAATGTGGTACGAACCGGTAAAGTATGAGGTACGAATTAGGAATAGAGCGCTAACGCCACCTTATGGGAACTTTCTTAAGTAATGAACAATCTATATTAACTTTTTCTCTAGTTAAGCTATTAAAACGTAATTTAACAAGCCAACTGCCAAAAACCATGGTAATTATGATAGCTCGGTTATCAAAATCCCTACAGACGTTAGAGCTTGCAACCAATACTCACTTTCCAGAGCACATAACAGAGATCTAGTTATTTGCTCACTTCCCAGAGGAAATAACAGAGAGCAAATAACAGAGATCTAAAAATAATAATTAATGTTTAGATTTTGAACCATACCAACTGCATTACATCAATAAGGTCAAAGTTGCAATCTGCTACTTCTATCCTTTGATTTTTGTTGGCGAACGGTTAATTATAATATTATCGCCGACGTCGTCTATATTAATTATTTATAATTGGTAATAATTCTAATAATTTATAACACAAAACTTTTTTTTTCATTCACCCAAAATTATTATTTTCTCCAAAAGATTTATTGAAGCATTACAAATTTGTAACTAATTTGTATTTAATATTTAAGAGAAACTAATTCTTTTAAATATTTCTCACTCTCAATTGTTCTCAAACAAGTAAAAAATTGTAACTTTGAAATGCCTAAATTCAAAATTTCAATACTAAAATTAGAAAAAAAATCCAATTTTATTCTAATCCAAAGAATTTTGAAATTTTAAACAAATAGGAAAGTAAAGAGTAGATTTTAGTAAAGTTAAATTGACAGCAGTGTCAAAAATAATAATTAATGTTATTATTTTGACAGTTTCATATTAGTTTGTCGGTAGATTAGGAAAATATACATTTTATATATGGAATAACCTGGATAACTATTTGTTATTTATTATATGTTTTACCTGAAGGTGGTGATAACACGGATATAGATTGAAAAAAATACTTCAATTTTTGTTAATTTCATTAAGTGTATATATCATAATGACGGAAACAGATATGTTTTATGGCACAACTCTTTCAGCGGAATCTATTAAAGTTATAGCTGAAAGCATCGGTGTTGGATCCTTAGCCGATGATGCCGCTAAGGAATTATCTGAAGATGTATCATATAAACTAAAACAGATTGTTCAAGATGCATCTAAGTTTATGCATCACGGGAAGCGGCAACGACTAAACATGTGTGATATAGACAATTCTCTTAAAATACGTAATATTGAACCACAATATGGATTTACGTCAAATGATTTCATTCCATTTCGTTTTGCTTCCGGAGGTGGGAGGGAACTTCATTTTGTTGAAGAAAAAGAACTAGATTTATCTGAAATCATACATTCAACACCCCCAAAGGTTCCACTAGAAATTTCACTGAGAGCCCATTGGCTATGTGTAGATGGCATACAACCAACTGTGCCGGAAAATCCTCCACCGCTTTCAAGAGAAGTTCAAGCTCTCGAATCCGTAAATCCTGTTATAAAATTAGATCAAAGTATTACGAAAGATGCTGCTAGTAAGCCAGCTACTGGAAAGTTTCATAAATTGAAAAATGTGGAAACCGTACACGTAAAACAGTTAGCTACCCATGAGTTGTCTGTGGAGCAACAACTCTATTATAAAGAAATTACTGAAGCATGTGTAGGGGCGGATGAGCCACGAAGAGGGGAAGCTTTGCAAGTAAATTATATAAAATATATTACATATGTTTTAATGAATTCGGAAAAAGTCTTTAGGTACAGATCCAGGATTACATGAAATGTTGCCTCGTATGTGTACATTTATTGCTGAAGGGGTGAAAGTTAATGTTGTACAAAATAATCTTGCGTTGTTAATATATTTAATGCGAATGGTTAAAGCTCTTTTGGATAATTCAGCTCTGTATTTGGAGAAATATGTAATTTATCTGTCTCAAATTTTAAATCATATTTACAATAACTGTTTAGTTACATGAACTTATACCGTCGGTTTCTACCTGCATTGTTTCTAAACAACTTTGTATGAGACCAGAGCTAGATAATCATTGGGCCCTTCGTGACTTTGCAGCACGTCTCATGGCACAAATTTGTAAAAATTTTAATACATCAACAAATAATTTGCAGACAAGAGTTACAAGGTTTTTCAGTTATTTAAATTATATTCATTTAAATTATATTTACTGGTAAATTATCGTGAAATCATATAGAATATTCAGTACCGCTCTGCAAAATGACAAAACACATTTATCCTCACTATATGGTGCTATTGCTGGTTTATCTGAGTTAGGTGGCGAAGTAATTAAAGTATTCATTATTCCCAGATTGAAATTTATATCTGAAAGAATAGAGACACATTTACAGGGACCTACTACAAGTAATACAGACAAAATTGCAGCTGGTCACATTCGTGCAATGTTACAAAAATGTTGTGCTCCTGTACTAAAAACAATGCGGAATCAGCCGGATCTAGTAGACGAATATAAGTAATGAAACTGTAATGTTATATTGCAAAAATCTTACATTTAATTTTAGGAGAGATTTTGGATATATTGGTCCTACTTTGCATCAAGCTGTAGTTAAAGCTAGAAATTCACCACCAACAGTCGCAACAACCTCATCAAACAACATAACAACTGGTTCTTCTGTTTCCATAGCGAATACACAGATAGCAACAGCAGCAACAACAGCAAAATCTTTCAACTTCTAGAATATCATGTATATACATTTAAAATATTGAAAAAAATTATAACAAATTTAATACATCATTCATATCGTCTGTAAAACAAAATAAACTACTATATTAGTATACGTTTTATATTTTAAAAAATTTGATTTACGAATTTATCTTAGTCATATGTTAGTGATCGCCAATACAAAAGTTTAGAAATTGTGTAATTATAATTTTCAAAACAACTTTTTCAAGGAAAATGAATTTCTAAAATAAGCAAATTTAGGGAATTCAAATACGGATTTTTTAAAAATTTCAAAAATGAATACTTCGAGCCCAATACATTTTCTGATTTTGAGTAAATTGAAAATTATATTGTCTTATTTTAGTTCAATGTAAATATTTATTAATAACTCAATTTACATATAAACAACTTTATTCCTAAATTGAATGTTGGATTATCACTGAATCAGTGTTGACATTATCAATATTCATATTGCTTTGTACCTCGGGCGATGAATACGTGTTGTCCATTTGAAGTCGATTTGTGTGACCAGTTTCTATTATTTCTTCATCTTCTTCATCATGGCTATCAGAGTCATCAGTATCATCGTTTGCTGAGATAATAATATTGTTATAATCAATAAAATAATCGTGATAAATATAAAATACCGTCTTCATCATCAGTTTCTGGACCAACTAGAACCTTACCCAGCGGATTCAAATCTTGACCAAGTGTTGTAATTGAATTCAACTTAAATGGAATTGTACAATTTTATAATATAATAAAATTTCAACTTGTAACCATATTTACCCAAGAATTATTTTCTCTCTCCAAAGTCTGTATTTCAGCTTCTTCGTTACATGGAGGATCAATGTCAAACCAAATGTTGTTTGCAGTATGTGGTAGCAACGATGGGAAAAATGGTAACATATGTAATCAGTAATCTCTTAATAAGATTTATATAAATTTACATAAAGAATATGTCAGGTATTGATATTACGTCTTACCCTTACGAAGCACTCAAAATATTTCTGTCTTCTGGATAGGATAGATACAACAAATAGAGTCAATTCAAACGTATAAATATTGCGGCACTATATTAACAAACACTACAACAAAATGGCCTGTCAGTGAATTACTACTATGCTGCATCAGCGACGACAACAAGTGTCATATTTACATAGTTTTTTTGTGAGTTTATTTAGATTTAGAAATCAGCTGTGCTGTGCTTTCTAAATAAAAATGGTAAAATACGTTTTGTATAGTTTAAATTTAAAAAAATTTATTTGTAAATTATTCCTAATTTATGAAATTTTAAAATTGAGCTGTTTAATATAATGAATACTGCTAGCTAAAGCAACAATTTAATTATAAAAAGTAAATATGTATCTACTATTAAAAATATTGTACATCGTTATTTTGAATATACAAAATTGTAATATCTAAACCTAAAGGATATTTGTCATGTAACTTGTTTTTTCCCCGTTTAACCTAATTTTAAAGTGCCGGAAAATTCGAAAATATCTAGCATTTATTGCAATAAAATCAAAATAAATTACACTATTTCTGCTGAATAAAAGATAACAACTATAAATTGAAAGAAATTAATGCAATGATTATTAATTTAATATTAACTTAAAATTACAGATATGATATATGTCAACAATTTAATTATAAAAGTAAATATGTATCTACTATTAAAAATATTTTACATCGTTATTTTGAATATGCAAAATTGTAATATCTAAATCTAAAGGATATTTGTCATGTAACTTGTTTTTTCCCCGTTTAACCTAATTTTAAAGTGCCGGAAAATTCGATAATATCTAGCATTTATTGCAATAAAATCAAAATAAATAACACTATTTCTGCTGAATAAAAGATAACTATAAATTGAAAGAAATTAATGCAATGATTATTAATTTATTATTAACTTAAAATTACAGATATGATATATGTATATAGTTATCGAAATAATACAAATAAAAAATAAATACTATGCATAAACCTAGGATAAATGTTTATAATAAAATTAAGAAAAATTAGTAATTTCCTAAAATTTATTCGAGTTATTTATAAAAAAAAACAAATACTGTAACTACTCAAGTTTATATCATCAATCTTTTGAATTAGAATATATTAAAATTAGGTTCCAAAATACCCTGGCGTACGGTTCATGAAATTTAAGGGTTAAATACATTCGAAATCAGTTTGTTAATTAATTAGTTCATGATGTAATGGCAAACATAATGGTTCTAATTTATAAACACCAGCATCTTCCAATACCTGATCCGGTGCACACCTCCATGGATCTTTTGTTTTAATTTGCCAATTCCTCAGACGATCTTGTAAGTCTACCTTAAGTGCTTTAAATTTATTTTTATTTGCCAAATTCCATTGTTCTAGCGGATCAAATTTAAGATCATATAATTCCCATTCTTCACGTTTATAGTATTTCTGTAAGTTCTTATACCATGGTAATTGCGTTTTATCAACTGTCGAATTTAAAATTTCTTGAAAAGTATCTGAAGTATAAAGATCTTGATCAATTGGAAAATAATTTTTATTATTTATATTATGAATAAGTTTAAAACGACGAGTGCGTATCATACGCATTGGGTAATTCATTGTAATTTCATGATAATTTTGACTACCATATATTGCATCGCTATCATTTGGCTTAGGTTCAGATCTAAGTAAAGGCAACAACGATTTACCGCTTGTATTATAATTTGTGTTTATATGAAATTGTTCTAATATTGATGGAAATATATCTAAGAAACTAGTCATAGCCGATGTTACCTGATTCCTTCGAACATTTATTTCAGGTGAGTATATTAACATAGGCACCCTTACGCCAGGATCATACATGTTTGTTCGTCCGCCTGGAAACGGCGGTCCATTATCAGAACTATATATAATTAATGTATTATCTTCATAATTAAATTTTTTCAATTCATTTATAATTAAACCGACTCCTTGATCTAATCGGGATATAGTCATATATTGAGCTGCTAGTTCTTTTTTCACAGTATCTGTGTTTGGTAAGTAATCAGGTACATTTAGATTTCGCCAATCATAATAAATAGGTGACCAGTCAGGTATTTTACCCATGCCTATTTCTCCACTTCCCCAACGTTCGCAAAATTGTCCATATTGAGGAGATATATGACCACAACGATGTGGATCATGAAAACCAATCATTAGGAAAAAAGATTTGGATTGATTTTTAGCGATCTCCAAAAACTTTCTAACATGTAATTTAATGTTTGTGATATTCCGTCCAATTTGATTAATTGAATGCGTCTCTTCAGTCTCTTCATAGCTAAATTTAATTTGCTCTTGTGGTCCAACATGTTTCTTACCAATTAAACCAGTTAAAATATTATGATCATTTAGAATATTCGGTAATGATGAAACTGTATTAAATATATTGAAATGATGTATTCCTTGGTGTAATCCATACATTCCATTTTCATGTGATGGCTGACCTGTTAATAACTGTGCTCTACTTGGAGAACAACTACTGACAGATGTAAACGCATTATTAAAAATTAGTGATTTTTTTGCAAGTGCATCCAAGTTGGGAGTTTGGCAGATACGATTCCGGTATGCGCCTATTTCAAAACCTGCATCATCAGCTAGAGACAAAATTTTAAAAAAATTATTGGTTTAATTTCCATTTACCATAATACACTAAATTTTACCGAGTAATAGTACTACATTTTTAGTTTTTTCTATACTAGCACCAACATTATTATAGAGAAAACATGCGAAAATGATAAATATAAATTCTTTTACATATGTCATACTGTAAAACAATCTAATAATGAACAATAGTGTAGTGGCATTACTAATATCGTTTTTTCATTGACTGACAGTAAACTGCACTGGCCCTTTATGCGAAAACGCGAAATCACGGCTCAGTTTGCTTGAGCCCAAATTAATATAAATTAAATTCAAAACAACTTTTTTCATACAGAAATTTATACATATTCAGCTAAAACCGTATCATAAACATAAATTGTATTTTAAATGTGATCCCATGAAAGATCTAATCTAAAAGCTACAACTGATGAAATAGTCTTAAGGAATATCGTAATATAATAGCGTCTTTAAGATAGCTTATTTTATTTTACATTAGAAAAATAATAGTTCACTGCGAAATTTGATTGTCTTGACTAAAAAATTAATTTACAAGTTACAAGTTAAATTTATTATTATGATTTAAAGTTTTAAATTTAAGAAAATATAATTCACGAATTATTACACTTGTTCGAAATTCCAATTTACATGAAATCCTTGTTGTTGCCAGTAATATTATATTAGTCCAAAAATACTTGAATTTTTTAAATTTGTCAATTTGCTATTAATATTATTTTTATTAATTATCAATATCACACTTTAAGAATGCAACTGTTATTCAGCAAAAAATATGATAACATGCTAACTAGTTTATTCCGGGTCTAAGTGTAATTAAAAAAACTAAACTCAATGCAATTGGGTTACAAGAAAATTCAAATTACTATCAAGATGCAAAATGTTTTTGAATATCCATGTAATTGTCGAATACTATAATCTGTTGAAATGATTTTTATGTTAGCACCAATCTATATAAATCTATATATATATATATATATATATATATATATATAGATAATAATAATCGTCTCGAATTAATTTACATAATTCACGTTCCCATGACAAGACCAGCTATTTAATAATACTTAATCAAATGCGAAAATAAATTTAATTATATTTGCATAATTTAAAAATAGATATGTACTTAGGAATTAATTAATTTAAAGAACACCATAGGGAATAAATATTTTATATATTTATCCAATACTGTATGCCATTGTAAATTTTAATTGTTGGAATATATTTAATTTTCACGTTATCATAAATATTAATTTATTTATGATAACGTAAAAAATAAAAATGGAAAAATCAGGTGGACTAACTTGTAAAGTGTATATTAATAATTAAAATTTAATCTCTGAAAGAAACTTAAAAGCCCTATTATTATTATAGTATACATTGGACACACAGTATTTAATAAGAATATTATTCTTTAACCATTAGGTTATTTAATGTGGCTACAAGCCAAAGTAAAATTTTTTTTGTTTTATATCAAAAAATAAACAGTGCACAATTAGTTCTATAAATATTAAAATTAATTCCTATTCATTAAATTAGCATATTTATATCCTTGAATATATTTTTCATATTTAGTTTTATTGTTGAACATTAATTAGATATATTTTTTTAAAAAAAATAATGCAGTGTAATATTAATAATAATGTTGATAAAAAATCAATTAATATGAAGATAGGTCGGAAATATTTTTTTTATTCAATTTGTCATGTAAGTAATTAATATCTTTGATAAATTATATTCAATGAAATTATTTTGAATGAAATTTTTTAGTTATGTCGAAATAATTTTGAAAAAGTACCAATTACGTGTACTGTGTGTAAGATGATTTTTTATTGTTCTATTGAACATATGAAAAAGGATGTTGAACATAAAGAATTTTGTGATGCTTTAATGAAATTAATAACTAAAAGAGGTACATATTTGATTTTTCATTTTTTATTAAACGTACATATCTAAATATTTTTTTTAGTATTTTTATTTAACCATTATTATTAAATTAATTCAAATTAACAAAATTGATATAAAAAAATATTTACAATTGAAATTTTGTGTAACAAGAATTAGTATAATGATGTACTTTTGGAATATACCAACATAGTTTTTCGATAGCGATTCATACTATACTTGAAACAACATCTTTTTCTTATTTAAATTATTAAATTTTTCAGCGATTTTAAGTTTAAGAGTTGAGCCGAAATTCAATCAGGGGAAAAAGTTGAAATATATATATGTAATTTCGAAAAGATTTCACAAATATAATTCCTACAAATTATACACTTATACAGATTTCTATTAAATAATTCGTGGATATTCTTGGATTTTTGTAAATAATTCCTAGATAATCATTTATACCTATAAAAAGTTTTAATTGTATATTTATATAAATTTAGTATACCAACGAACCAATTTGATGTAAAATAATAAAATTAAAATTATAGATAATATATTATTAGTAAGGTAATCTTATTCTAATATTTAGGTGGTCAACTGTATGAAAAAAAATATATACAACAATTAACTCCTGAAGATTTTCAAGCATACAGAGTACTAACAATGACAGAATTTCAAAATACATTGATGAGACCACTACAACCATTTGAACAAGAAATTATTTTATTTCCAAGAATTTGCAGATATCTAAACTGTGGAGAAATTAATAATGAATTATTACAAAATTGTTCTCACTGTGGCGAGGTGAGTTTGTAATAAATTTAAATTTGATGCGTAGACATTGGGAATATTTATTTACATTACCAAAAATTTAAAAAAATAGATTGCAATGCAAATATTGTTTTTATATAATTTTTTTGTTTGTTCATATATCTAGGTATGAAATATTTCATATATGTGCATAATATTTATTTCAGGTTGCATTTTGTAAGAATAATGTTAATCATTTAGATAAAAATCATAAAATATGGTGTTTTCCATATCTCTTATTAAAAATGGTTAATTTATATCAAGAAAAATATGGAATATATAAACCGAATTTACCACACAAAATATTAAAATTAGAAGAAATTCCCACAAAAATTACAATGAATAATGTTTTTAAAACGTTGGAAGTAGGTAAGTCTATAAAAAAATGAAAAAAAATCAATGTTCTTATCAAATTGCAATTTCAAAATTTATATTTGCTAATGCCAACAATCATCAAATAATTGTCTCTTTGTATATTATATTTTTTATGAAATTAATTTGAAATTTAACTTATTAATATCATGCTGATGGGTCAGTAGTTATTGACATTATGTTGTATCTTGTATCAATTATTTATTCAACAATGGTCGCTTTATAATATCGAAATATCAATATATAAAGTTTAAGAATATTTTTAATTTGACTTATTATTTAATTTCCCGGAAGTTCCGGGAAATTATTTAATTTCCCGGAAGTTCCGGGAAATTAAATAATAAGTCAGAAAATAAATAGCTGTAAATAGAAATTTTTTTGGTAATCAATGAAATCTATAATCTATAAGTTTCCTTATATGCGTATACCGTGAATATACTTTTCTATTCCGAATTCTACTGTTGGTCTATTATGTTCTATAACTGATTTTTGGATAGTCTTTCATTAAATTTTAGTGTTCAAGATTTTAGTATATAAAATACTTCATCAAATTAAAAGATTATTCTAGCTCCAGTGAATATGCGTTGATAACTTTAGCGGCTACAGCCCCATTGACAGCTTGGTACGGTTTGAAGCTTACCGAAAATTTAAGAGTATCTGAATCAGAAATAATTATTCATTTGATAGGTAAATATGTTCCTTTAATGTAATTGAAAGAACATATATACCTATAAAACTTACTTATTTGTAAAGGATCAGAAAATGAATTTGAAATAGCTACAATTAAAAAATGGGAAGCCTTTTTTCTGCATGTTATACCACACCTAAAAATATTAAAAATAGTTTTTATTGGTCCTGAACTACAAGGAGATCATTTCCCCAAAACTTTAAGGTATATATTAATTACATTTATAAATTAACTGATCTTAAAACTTTTTTGTTTTCAGAGTTTGCAAAGATTGTTCCAATAAATCCCGAGTTATTCAATTTTTTTTTGAGAAATTAATATACCATGAATATTGTCAGAAATTAACATTTCAGGAACCTAATCTCAGTATGTTTATAAAAATTATGATAAAATTATTCCAAAAATGAAAGAATTTATTCTACATTCCAAAAATATTCCCATTTGTATTTAACATTAAATTTACATTTACTTCAAGCTATTAAAAAAAAAAAATGAATCAGAAATCAAAAGCTGACTTTTGAGACCAAAATATACTCTATGTACACTAAAACAACCCGTTAAATCATAAACTCCAACCACTTCGAATTCAAACTACAAAAAAAATTACAAATTTCTCTGCATATCATTTTTTCACATACTTTTAATTTTTAGTTTGCTTTTATAATTCTGGCCTACATCGTTCTACAGGATTTAATATACTGGATACATGGCCATTAACTATTCAACAATCAACAAAATTCCGTTGTCCTATAATTGTCACATCTTACACTCATTATGAATCACCACTAGACTTAAAGAGATTTCTAAATCACTCGAATAGAAAATTAAATATAATTCTTCCTCCAGTAATTAATCCTTTTTTTTCTAAGAAAGCAGAAAGAAACTTTATTTCAGATGAAAAAACACCCTTAATATTTAAAAATTTTTACTGCTTTATTATTCAATAAACATAAAAACTAATCTAATATTTACTTGTAATTAAAAAAAAAACTAAATTTAAAATTTAAATTGATTTATAGTACATTTTAAAGTTTTGCTCCTTTTATTAAAATATTTAAGATTTATAAAATTTATTGGGGAAAAATAAAACCTCTTTAATTTGAATTTAAACTACTTTATGAATATTTTAATAAATTTTATTGTAATATTAATTTACTATTTGGCTTCTAAAAATTGAAATTTATGTTCACCTGGTATTTTAAAAGAAATTTGTAAATAAAATTAATATTTTTTTTAAATTTCTAAGAATTATAATTTTTGTTTTAATATCTAATTTAAACAAAAGTTATAATTTTGGCTGAAATTTAAATATATATATGTACTAGAATTTCACTATTTGTCTTCTGAATCTTGCATTTCTGGTATCCTGGTATTTTTAAAAGAAACCCAACAAGACATTGGGCACCGATTCCAGAGAATTATAAAATCATCAGTAAACTTTGCTGCGTGTTAATTAATATAAAATCAATTATTTAGAAGTTAAGAATCAATTCCAGTAATCATTGACTTAGACCAATCAGATGCTTAAAAAAGCATACATCTCCTAAAAAAATTATTATTAACTGATTCTTAATTAATATTATAATCGTTTCCTTGATTCGGGAAACAGCTGGGAATTTATTTATACACAAAATAAAAAAAATTTTTTTTTTTAATTTCTAAGATCCCTAAATATATGCAAAAATTATAATTAATTAAAGTTAATTTTTTTTTATATATTTTCTATAATTTATAATAGTGAAATGAAACCTTTGGGAAAATGGAGAAAATTGATTGGAAGTCCAAAATAAGAAAAAAAAATTGTTTATTATAAATCGGAATCTTCATGTTTGTACTACAATAATAGGAGGGTTCTTATTATAATTTAATTAGAATTTCGAAATTATAAGGTAAACAAAAATAACCAAATAAATTTTTGATGGATTTGTAAGGACAATATTTATTTTTGTTTCGCTAAATCTTTAATATTAAATTTTGGAATTCTATCTTTTTTCGATAAAATCTTATTTGAAACTTCTTCAGTATATAAACTTGTAACTAATATATTAATCCTTTTAGAAACAATTCCCAAAAAAAGATATACATTGTCTACTGATATAAAACTTTTGCAGCTTAAAACACTTAATATTGGTACATCTTCACAACGAATTAATCTGGCAAAAAAAATTAATTAAAATTTCTTATATAACAAATTTTTGGACGATTTAATTTATACTTAAATAAATTTTGAATTCCTGCTAGTAAAAGCTTCAACTCATTACTGACGTCCTCTTTATATCTTGCAGAATCATCTACTTCCCATTGTAAAGAATTTAGAATTCCCTGTAAATGTTCTACAGTTTCAGTCTTTTTCATTAATGCAATTTCCTTAAATTCAGCTTTTTGTTTTTCTACATATATATTTAATTTAAGTAATGTTAAGAAAAATTGTTTAAAATTATTTACCAATATCCACACTTAGAATATCTACTATTTCGTTCAGAACTTCAACTTCATGTCCTAACTCATTAACATAGTTGAATAATGCAAAGTTTTCTTCTTCTTGAGTAGAGAACAAAGAAAATATTGTATCAATTACGTTTTCTTGAGATATGTTCTGTGGATGAATAGACAAATATGTGAATGTGGCTAGTTAAATAGTTAAATTTATAATATTGTGAGGTAGAGGTATAATGTTATTTAAAAAACATAAGAGTTCGATTATTGATGAAATGTTTATTAAAAGAAATTATAATTGAGTGCTTATAACCACTTAAGAAAAATTAAAATCAGAATATCTTTATTATAGCTAAAAGAATTATTTGTTATATTAAAAACATTTAAGCAGAAGAATACACAAACCTTAATTTTATCAATTACTGCGTAATATTCGGCTAGTTGTTTTTCAAATTCATATTTCATTTGTAACCTTTTGTTATTCTCCCGAGCTTCTAGTTCTAAGTTAACTCTTTTATGTCCTTTAACATCATAAAATTTTTGTAGTTTGGCATCATGCTCTAATTTCCGTTGAACTTCTCTCATTTCCTGTATTAAAATATTTTAAATATAAAAATTAATATTTTATATATATATATATATATATATATATATATATATATATATATATATGTCAGGCCCATTTTTCGAGACATCGAGATTTTTTTCTCGTCATATTTTGTCTCGAGCTTTTGAGATTTTTTTTCTTATGTCTCGAAAGTCTCGAGAATATTTTCTCATACAAAGTAAAATACAAAAATTACAAAACAATGTAAAAATTTATTAATAATAGATAAAGTATTAAAAAAAATTATCCTGATCCTCATCTTGATTGTGTTAAGGATCAGGAATATAATCAGGACAAGGATCAGGATCACTTAATATTCTTTCAATATTCTTGAGAATCAATATAGGATGTTCCTTGCGATTCTAATAGTTCTTACTTAAAGAAAATTTAATTTTAAGTTCTTACTTAAAGAAAATTGAAAACAACATAAAGAGTTTAGCAGAGCGTGCAGGACCAACACCAGGATCACGATCAGGTTAAAAACCAGGATCAGAAGCAGGATCAGGGCGTGCAGGACCAAAAGCAGGATTACGACCAGGTTAAAAACCAGGATCAGGATTTGAACGATCATCAGGATCAGGAAAAGGATAATTCAAATATTTTGTTCGTATTGAGTTGAATATCTCTTAATTAACTTGACAATTTTTGATTATTGTTATGACAATTTTTGATTATTGTGAGAATGAAGACAGTAATAAAAAGCTCCATAATAAATTATGTTCCCTGATTATCAATTTTTCATAATTTTAATAAATTAATAGACACTGTTCGTTAAACTTTTTTAAACTTTTCTTCAAATTATACTAAAAATGCTTAAAATTATACTAATCGGAATTGATCGATTGCAATATCGATTGCTAATCACAAAATACTTTTTTATTGATTCAAATTTCTTTAATATTTATTATTTTTTAAACAACTTAATTTTTGAGATATTTTTACTTTAAAATTAGAAAAATTATACGTTGGATGGCAAAATTTAACAAAAAAAAAAAGTGTTATATTTTAAGTAATTAAAAATAAGTGTACTTACTTGTATATGAACCATTTTATCGGTCTCACTACGATCTTTTAAAGCTTGTAGTTTTGTACATAATTCTTCTCGTTGATCAAAAGCAATAGTTGATTGATCTACTAAATCCATAATATATTTTTTTCCTTCATTAAACTGCGTCACCATAGATTGCCACATTTCGTTAAAATTAGTTCTGAAAATATATTATTATTTAGTATGAGTATTATCTGTTTATTCTAAATGCGATTTTAAATTTATATGGATATGGAGTAGCATTTATTAGCGTTTTTTTCCATAATCATAAAGATTACCCGATACCAACCGTATAAAAAAATAGAATATAATAACAATACTATCGAAAGTTAGTTTATTAAAAAGCATAGTATTGTCGAAAGTTTAGTATTATTCAGTATTATTCTTACCTGTCTTGCAATATGTGATCAATAAATTCTCGAAGTTTAAAAATATCAGTTATCACATTGCTGCTCTTCTTATTTACCACATCTAAACGATTTTCTAATTTGACGACATTTTTTTTAACTTTTTTCATACATTCTTTATAACAGCTGTCGGGTACTTCTTTTTTTCTAAGAACACTTATTTCCTTTTCAATCTATATAATATATTTAATATTATCGGAAATACATAATTTAGTTAAAAACATATAAGTTATAAGTATAATATGCAAAACTTCCATGTTAATTTAATTGATTTTCTTAACATTACTTAAATTAAATATATGTGTAGAAATATGAATCATTTACATATAATTTAAATGTTTTTCAACATTATTACCTTTTTGATGTGGTTTTCTAATTCCAAAAATGTAATTTTCTCTTGTTTAAGCTTTCCTTGTTGATCCTTATAAACATTACATATTTTCTCAAATTTCGCTTCATCCTAAAATTATGTAATATGTATAATATTTCGGAACTGTTAGCACTACCATAATGATAAGAAATTATAAATTATAATTCTTAAGATCGTTCTAACAATATAAAATGTTTGCCCACTTGGCATAGCACACGCAAGTAAATATAGAAAGTTTAGAAAAACAAGTTTCTCGGAATAATATGCAGTAAATTTTGAACAAACATAATTAGAAACACATAGCTCGGGGAATTAATATCTATACTAAAACATGGAGAAAATGGATGTGCATCAACCAGAAAGAAATCGGAATAAAACCGATTACGAAATAAGGAAAAGTTATTTCCTTTAGAAACCAGTCTATTGGAGTATAATTGAAAATTAGAAAAGGCAAAAATTAATTCATATAATATAATACAACAACAAAAAAAATCGGAAAAGAAATTACTAATTGGCACCACCATATGAATTATTTTTTACCTCCAATTCCTTTTGTATATGTGCACCACTTTGTGAAAAAAAGACTTCCATTTTAATTTTATTATGCTCTTTTTGTAGCAAACTTATTAAGTTTGTTTGCTTAAGTAGTTGATTTCTTTTCTCATCCAATAAGTTTTCCAAATCACATTGATATTTGCGAAGCTGAAAATAATTTTGGTATATTATATGGGCTATAAATCATATTTCATTATTGTAAATATAATATTTTATAACATATGCAGATTTTATAAATACAATTTAGTACGTTTTTCTAACCTGGCGTTGTAAACGCGACAACTCTAATGCTGCTAGTTGATCTAATTCAGCCTGTTCTGTAGACATTGTGTAGTTTTTTGGTTTTAATTTAAAAAAATTGTATGCGTATTTATATTTAACCTTTTTCAATATATTTTTATATATTTATATCTTTTTTCATATATTAAATCTATAAGTTATTTACTTAAATTGTTATCCAAAACTTAAATTATTATTCGTATATTCTTCAATTATACAGAACATGAAATTAACAGAATTTTTTACAATATATATATTTTGATTTCTCTAGTTTTGTTTATATATAAAGTAAATTTATTCGAAATAATTTTAGACTGAAATATCTGAAAAGAACAAAACAATTAATTGCACCGTTGCTATAACAGCAAATAACAGGTAGTGAGGATTAGTGAACTCAAAATAACTAGTTTGGAAAAAACTTCTTCGAGAATGGGTATGTTGTTGTTTTGTTTAATCTATTATTCCTAACCAAGTTAAACATATATA
Organism: Empis livida; assembly: GCA_963932195.1. NCBI lineage: Eukaryota > Metazoa > Arthropoda > Insecta > Diptera > Empididae > Empis > Empis livida. Next base: position 7,682,697 of record OZ010647.1, read on the forward strand.
AAATTTATAAAATAAATAGGTTAAAACAAGACAAAATCAAATAATAAAAAACTTAGTGAATCGATCATTGTTTCCAATTTGAAATTTTGTATTCGAATGGGTGCAAATTTAAGATATCAAATTAAATTCACTCAGACTTATTATAACTGAAACTAGAATTCGACTATTTATTGAATTAGGCTTGGAGAATCAGTATGGAAGTAGAGTATACATAAAAATAAGAATTAATATTAGTATGTATTAGAATCAGAATCTATATGTGAAATAAGACACAGAGTAAAAGCTATTATATGATTATTTCTTTCAAATAGCCATCGTGGAAGTATGAATATACTTTGTAAAGTCAAGAATGAGTTACCAGATATGCAGCATTATTATAAAATTCTATCAGTTTCTGAATTGCAGCAAAATTCATAGGAACATTGATTCTTGTTAAATTGTAACCAGCTGCGAAACGGCTATCTTACGTTACAATTTTACAGATTTATCTTACGTTACAAGTCTTCACAGTACCGTGAAAAATATTATGACATATTCCAGATCTTGGAATATATAAATGAAGTAAAGTCACGGCAGTTTAAATTATAAATATGAATTAAATTCAAAAAACCTAATGGAAAATTATCCGTTAGTTAACGACGTTAAACCCTAAGCGAAACCAATTAATTTATACTTGGTGTACAAAATTCTTGACATTTTTATATATAATTATATTAATATTATTGTTTTATAAATATCATATATATGAGTTACCAATAATCAAAAATCAAAAACTAAACGTAGAATATAAAATCAGTTGAAATTATTGAAAATTAAATTAAAACCTTTTTCGTAGACACCTCTTTTGTGCTTGAGTAAGTTTTAATAAAAATTATTTTATTACAAATAAACTAAAAAAAAACCCACAGTACGCAAATTAAATATAATTCTTGCGGAATTTGAAATTTATTTAAAATTACGGACGCTGATATGAATTCAACATTTGAACCCAAGCGGCATGATAATCGTGAACCTAAATTACTTATAATGTCTAGGGGTAATGAATACTATTTGTTAATAAATAAAAATCATATTCTGTATTTATAAACGAACTTTATTATTTTTTCGTAATTTGAACTTTAGAAATGGTTGATTTTAATTTCATCTTTAAAAGCGGTTGATGTTTTTTCTTGTCATTTTTGTGGCATCATTACAATTTCGATAATCATAATTTATGCCTATATGGGTCGTTTTTACAAAATAGTCAACTCATTTATTTCACTAGCCTTTTTTGTATTCAAAAATTTAATCTTTGTAAACGCCTCCTTTTAGATCTATTGAGAATAAATCTTCTTTGGAATTTTCTAGCGCATCCACAATTGCGTCATACAATTCACCTTCCGAGATGAAATTCTGTGCTGATTTCTGTAAAACATTTATTAACACATATAAGATTTATTCTACAGAATAATTCTTCAGCATACATATATAAGCGACTAATTTGCAAGTTGTTCTATAACAATATGGTATAAAATCATTTTGAATTGAGCTACCTAAGTCAAACTAATAAAAACGGAACAACCAAATTAAAGCTCAAAGCATAAATAGTATTATGCTTTGAGCTTTAATTGTTTTTATTTTTAATTTTATGCTTCATAAAATTAGTATATGCTAAAAGAAGACGTTTGCTTTCAGTCGTCTACAGAAAATATAAAAGACATTTAAAAGATTTAACACAAAAAGAGAAAATACGAGAAAAATGTTCTCCAACATCTGTACAATAAATCCGTTATTGGTCCAAGTTTTTTTTCCGAAATTAAAAGACCCTCAATCAAAATGACGTGCATCACCATTTTTGTTAAACATCTTGTACGTAGTACATAAATATTACCTTTTGTATGTCCATTACTTCAAAGTCATAATTTCTATTATTTTCTTCTCTTAATTCAGCCAGTTTCAATCTTTTATTTACGTATTCAATTTTGCCCCTATTTTGTTCTATTATACGCTCTTTTCTACGTAAAGATATACTTTCGTTCCAAGCCATATTTTTTTCTACACATTTCTGATCCAGATATTGTTCCCTAGCATCCCCTGCTGAATTTTTATATGAAGACGAAGCTATTTGAGTTTTAATTTCTTGATGTATATAAGATCGCAGAGAGTTAATCTGAGTTCTGAAATTTGAAATTGGTTTTAAAATTTAATTGCCAACACTAAAGTATAATTTAATTGTAAATACTAAAATATAAAATAAGTGAGTCAAAATGGAACAGAACCGCTATTTTAATCAACCGAAAACCGTAGCCGACCCGCTATTTTATAAATGAAAAAGATTTTGAACCCGAACTGTAACCGGAATATTTCTTTCTGTCTTTTTTTCCAAAAAAGTGAAATTTTGTGTGCAAATTACATTATTATGAACTAAGATTGTTTATGTAAGTTGGATGAATTTGCAAATTAAAATATTTATATTAAAACAGAATTGTTCTCAATTCTTTCCTTATTTAATGAAATGATTTTAATAATACCTATAAAGCTACACAACCTACTTATAATTTTATTTTCTTCGTCTTATATATTTTATTGAACCACTGCTCAAGTCTGAATAAAATAAATAAAAGCGTTCTAAAGTTATTAACAAAAAATTAACAGTTCTTATACGTAATATGTTTATACCTGTACTTGTTGTGCAAGGACAGTAATTCAATTTTTTCATTTTGTAGTTGTTTTTTGCGTTCGGGAATTATAAGTTTTGATTTAGCTGTAGGTTCCCATCGCGGCTTACGTCTCCATCGCAATATTTGTAAACTTACAATGTTATTTCTATTAACATGTAATATATCAGTTCCAGAAAACAATATTTTTGACATTACTATTAAAAACTTTAAAAATTAACAATAACCTCCGCTTTTATACACTACTTATATTTTCAGCGATTTTTTGCCACATCATTGTGTACCACAAATCTGTGGTATTATAGCCAATATGCTATACGCCCTTTAAGCTAAAAGTAGTAACGTCGAAGGAAGCCTTTTCAACAAGACTATTAAAAATCGTAAGAGTACCCGCGCTTGTAAAATTTTTAATTACAAAACTTTTTAATTGCATAATTTTAAAAAGGCATGAAAATACTATGTCTGGGTACGTGCAATTTTTGATTTACGCTAAAATATTGGATAGTTTTATTAGAAATTAGCAGCTTTCTATTATAAACCAAAATTGGTTAATGTCCAATTTTATAAACTGTTTATTCAGCAAAAAAATATATTTATGAAATATATATATGACATATGAAAATGTAGATATGGAAAAGATGCACAAATTATCACAATATTTTTAGTAGCGTTTAAATCTGGATAAGTAGCTTTTAAATCTAACAGCAGATAATTCGAGTTTAAATATATAAATTAAAAATTAAAGCACTGAATATTTTGAATTACAATAAAATACAACCGAAACCAATTTTTACTATCATCATTTTTACAATGCCATTTTTCAACACGTTGTTAATTATTTTTACATAACGTTGCAAACCGTAGTAATTGTGTTCCAGGCAACTATTCAGTTAAGATTACAATTTACATTTATGTTGTTTGTTTTATTGTGTTTGAGATTTAAATTAACTACACTACAAACTACAAAGCAAATCTATTTGACAACCAATATCAGTCGAACATTGGTTTTGGGTTAAATACTTAAACTGTCTTAGCTAAAAATTTATTTTGGAAATAAACTTTAAATTTTGTGCTATATAACTAAAAAGTACAAAAATGAATTCCAGATTATTGCTCAGATCCATTATCTCGAGAAATGGTAAAAAACTTACTTTTTAACATATATGTAAAATTTATAACCTATTCCTATAATTACATAACTAAAATCAACTCTAAAAAATGATTCAAATCTACTTCAGGAGTAGTGGTCAGTCGCTCTTATCACGACCCTAATTATAAGGCTTCGACAATGGATGATTTGCCAATTCCACAAGGAGATTGGCAAGAAGAGTACTCAAAAAAACAATCTAAATACAATGCTGTTTTAGTTACTGGAATTGTCATGTTAGCATCTGCTATTGGCCTGGTACCAAAATTCGTTTTTATTTTTAATATGTCTTGTTCTCAAATGTATTTTTAGGCAAAAACAACTGGAGTAATACATTTAAATTACAGTCCTCCAAAATCAATTGATTAAATATGCTGCTAAAATGGTGGTGTGGGCGATTGAACAGATTTGCATATTAAATTATGCTCGTTATAAATTTTAGAGCAATTTACCCATATTGTTAAGTCAATAAAGTAGTAAAAACAACTCATATACAGATTATCAAAACAATTTTATTATGATTTTATTATTAGTATACGGGCCCATCATCCAGATTGTCGTCTTCTTCATTAAAAGCTTCCCCATTGTCGAAATAATTATTACCATAGTCGTTCTCATCGTCCATTTCATCATCTTCTAATTCTTCTTCCTGGAAGGGAAAGTTAAACACCGTGTAAACTAAATTTATTTAATTACCTGTGTCTCTGAATCAGATTCTTTTTCTTTAGATCCGGTCTTTTCCAAAAATTCTTTCTGGACTAACATTTTTAAACAATCGTCTGCAGTTTTCATATTTTTCGCCTTCTTTTGTTCTTGCTTTCTTTTTCCATTTATCTTTAGTTCATTTGGCAATAATTCAAACGGGAAGTCCAATTTAGATTTTTCCGTTTTCTGCAAAAAGTATCGAGTATTAAATTTATCATATTTTCCATTAAATAAATTTTCTCACTAAATAACTATCGGAATATCGTTTAATATTTAATATTGAAGTTTTAGGTTTTAAATGGTAAGGTGAAACTCTCATATAATTCAAAAAATCTTCTTTCCATAGTATTTTGTAGTTGTGAGCTATTGAAATCTGACAAAAAATTTAAATGGTAAATAAAATATGTATACAATACTTCAAAATGAACTGGTTTAGACATAAGTGGAGGATATGAAACTGGAGGTACTGTTGTAACAGTAGGCATATCTTTTCCAATACATCCTAAAGCATGCAATTGTTCCTGCGTTAACGTTGAGCTTGACTTTCCCCATACTTTCGACATATCGTATATACATGAACTAAAACAAATTTAATTCATTGAATTGAAAAATTGCCTCCCAACAAAACACAATTATCAAATACTCTGCTGTCACTATATAAGCACATGTTCACACTACTTTTTTGTAATTTCTATTTGTCAAAAGTTTTAATTATTACGACTGAAAGAATATTCCTTCGAGTAATTGGAACAAATATTGATCGGAAAACTATTTTTAAGTTTTTCAGCAATCTGAAAATGAAGATGAAACACTGCTTAAAATTGAAAACATAATCTATAATCGTACATAACTAATTTTATTTATTTTAGCATATTTGAACTAGTACTCAATAGCCAAAATTTAAATTTATTGAAAAATGATAACGTTCACTAAGACTACTCGTTTCGTGGTCTACGATCTTCGCATGAAGCAAATAGAGAGCCTAAAGTATACATCCCAAACTTACAAGAATTCAAAATAAAACCTAAATTTTTTTCCCTCTAAATCGGCGCGATTTGTTCGCAGCAGCACCTATTTGGAATTGCAAGTTTTATTACATAACGGCTTATCGATATGCTGAAACCAACGTAAATTCCAAGCTTGTGCGAGCATTTCTGTAATTCAGCTATTTATTTTCTCGAATTCTAGCATTTAATTTGTCAACACAATTTTTTAGTGCGATTTGGTTTTTTTATTCATAGGCAAATATTGAGAATATTTTTCCTTAACTGTGAAGCTGAGCACACAGTATTTGGCTATGGGGAGGAATGGGTAATTTGTTTAAGTTGAGAAAGTTTAAAATATGAAATTTTTGTAATTAATTTTATGATTTTATCCCAATGATGAAAGGTATATCTAAGCCGGGTTTTTAGAAATTCACAGAAAAGTTCATGAACCCAGGACCTTCCGATTGGAAGGCAGATGCTCTACTTAGCTGTGTAATTTAGGGTCAATTTCGTGTCCTACATTTAATTTATTTTTGTTTTTCATTTTTTAATTATTTTTGAAATTCCAAATTTAATTTCATAATTGGAAAATTTTTGTTTTACCTCAGTTTTATTGAATGCAAATAAATTGCTTCGATATAAACACATAGGCTATTTTCGCGAAGAATTGTGTCGGTTTGGGGAGTCGTTTAAGGTTCTAACAGACAATGTTTCTTTTCAAATTAAAATTTTGATATATATTTCCAAATTTATATTTCTCAGACTACAATTAAGATATTTCCTAGGCTCTGATTAACTTTACAAATAAATTAAATTCTAGTTTTTGATTACCTTAACAAGATACATAAGACTATAATTTGTAACACTTCCGTAAAATTGTAGTCGTGCCATGAACATTTTTATACTCTTTCCTAGTATAAAATATAAAATGCTTACTTGCCCAATGTTAAAATCCAATAATTATTACTTCTCAACAGCTTAACAATTTCTATTTACAATACTCCAGACTTAAAAATTTAAAATATTATGAGTGAGTAATAATTAACTTAGATATGAAAATGGCAGTTTTAGTTTAAATCATCAAAATTTTTTTCTATTTCTGGTGGGACAAAAACATTACTCACTAAATTATGTTTAGAATATGTTTTTGCTATTGTTGAATTATCAGCTTGATAATCTCCAAAAACTGAATATTTTTTTGCTGTCAGACTTGGTATTTCATTATTTTTTGTATAGACAATATCAGTACGGATACTATTCTGTTTTTTCGCTTTCTTAGAAGTTTTTTTAATATACGGATGCTTTTTACGACCTTTTTTTATTGGGGACGTGGTAAGTGTTGTTGTTGTCGGTACATCTGCTTCATTGTTGGAGGTACCATTATCAGAATCTTCAATAAAGAAATTACGCTCTCTGTTGTAAAACGTGTTTTTCTTGGATAACAATAAAGTATTATGGTCAACAGAAAATTTACGTTTTCCTCGTTGTCTAACTAAAACTTGCTGTGATGTGTCAATTTCACTATTTTGAACAGAATTACATAATTCTTTGTTCAATATATCTTGCGTACTAGAAATTTTGTATTCCTCTAATATATCTATATAGTCTTGTGTAGAAGTTACTTCATTTTCAAGATCTTTCAATTTGTAGTCATTTATATCGGAACTATTTAGTCGATCTAAAGTATTTTGATAAGTTGCAGGTCTTTCTGATTGTGATATAACAATTTTTTCATATACTTCTTGCTGTATACAAGATTTTTTGGCCGGCTTTATAGGGTATATTGAAATTTTTTTATCAATTTTTTTATCGATGTTTTTATTATTTTTACTTTCAGTTGCAGTAGTGTTGTGACGTACAGTATTAACAATATTGCAAGTAGAATTAATTTCAGATATTTTTTTTGATGATGAATTTACCTTTGAGGTACACACTTGTTGATTCGTAATAGCGGTGTATTCTGAACTCTTCATTAGGGTTTCTTTTATATTTTTTATACGCTTTATACGAACATATGGATTTGTCGAAATTAATTGATTGGCACGTTGTTCCTCAAGCATATGACAAGATTTTAGTTTTGACGGTACGTATTGAGTAAAATTTATTCTCTCAAGTTTAACATAAGACTTTTTGTGAAGTTTTTCATCTACGTTTTTCTTAACATCATCGATATTAAATATATTCTCGGTTTTTTCTTTCTGCTTAAATGTGTCTATTTGAGAGTATAGTGGTTTGTGATGAATCCAGTGTTTTGGGTTTTGCTTCGTTTTGCTCCGCTTTTCTTTTAATTTTTCTAAGTATCTATCGAAATCACTCTTATATTTTTTTTCCGTTAAATAGTTCTTATTATCATTTTTCTTTATTAATGTGTAATTTTTCGTTTTGTATAAATCTGTTCGGGACTCTTCACAGCCATTGTTAAAAATATGCTTTTTCTTTTTAGTTATATCAAAATTATCAAGTTTTTGATAGGTTGGTTGCGGGAACTTCATCATAAAAAGGGAACCAATCGTACCTGAAATTAAGTAATACAATTATTTTATATATTTCCACTATAATAGAATAAATATAATGATTTACTATAAACCTCAGTTAAAAATTATGCAGGACTTTATTTTATTATTCTTTTAAATAACAAATAAAAACCTTTTCGTATTTAAGTCACATAAATGTATAATTTTGAATTGTCATATAAAAATAACACTATTAATGAAACTAGACAAATAACCCAATAATTGATTTTAATTTTACTAAAATTAAAATTAATTTATCTTAACTGATAAAATTGGCACATAAGCAAAACGAAATAAATAAAATCGATGAGATAATAAACTTATTATAATGGTTTCCTATAAACACTGTTCATTTTTATACCCATTTATGAATTTTTGCACAAATTCTCTTTTATTCATTTTATTTCTTCCTTTTTTTAACTATTTTCACTATTTAAATATATATTTTTTTTAATACATATAATTATAATTTTTAGTATTATATTAAAAGTGAAATATAATTATGAAATAATTATATTTAATTATAATTATAATTAAAATTAATTCACGAATTATTTGTCTATAGTATATAGACAAATAATGGATTTTACTAAATAACCTTTTATTTAATCTTTTTATTTCAGTTGATTTTACAAAATAATATTTTTGTATTGGCAAAATATTTCAATGGATTTTACGAAATAATATTTTTATATCAGTGAATTCATCGCACTTTTTTCTTAACTATAAACTTAAAGTAAATATATTTTTTAAATTGTTATTGAACCAATAAATATGCAAGGACGTGTCACGGCGGAATAAATTTATTTATACCGCGCTGAATTTCTGAATGAATCAGCTGAATAAATTTATTTATTCTGCTATGAATTTGTGAATCAATCAGCTTATTGGCAGTAAAGAAATGAAAAATACACAACTAGTTTACAAACAATTAATTAACATTAACAATGACTCATTTAATATCAGATATGTTATATTTGTAAAACAAAGAATATTTGTTTTAGATTTCTGGTGACTAATGATTGTATTACTCCATCACAATTGTGTTTTCATCTGTCTTTACTATTTTAATATTTTGCTTGCGATTTATAATTTATTTTTTTATCACCCTTTGATTGAACTCGCCTCGAAATTCGACTCGGCACTTTATTGTGATTTGACCGAACGTAAATTTCGAGCACTGTCAAATGACTACAGTTTTAAAAAAAAAAATATTTTTGAATTACAAAAATGCGTTGCAAAAAAAGCGTTGAAAAATATGGTCTCTTGATTCTAGTGTTTATTGTTTTTATTATTATAAAGAGTTAACAATCTTCAAAAGTTAGTTCCAAATTATTGTTGGTTTGTTATTTTTGCATATTAAAATAATAATTTTTGATTAATTCTGAAAATCCTTTAATTAGGCTTCATTAAACGACTTCTTACATTGACGGATTATTGTACAGCTTATAATAAATTTAGTGTAGGTTTTTGATATTTTCCTAAAAAGTAAATTATAAAATAATAATTAATTTATAATGGTGTCTAAATAAATATAATATGTAAAGATAATTTATATATCTAAAACTGTATAAAATATAAACATAAATAGTTAAAAAAATTAAATATTTAAATAAAAATTTAATTGAATTGGAAAAAAATATTTCTCTTGCTTCCATAACTTTGGTTGGATGAACTATCGACAGAAAGCAAGTAGAGACCGAGACGAATGTAGTCGCTAAGTTGAAGTTTTCGCCGTCGATTAAATCATCAACTAAGCGAGTTCTAGCATACTGAATTGAAAAATTCAAGGAGGAACACAAGTCGAATCGAGTTCAATCATAAGGGTATATATTTTTCCTTTTGGCTATACGATATTAAAATATATATTGTACCAAGGCCTTTATAGATATGCCAATCAATGCAGTCCTGATGAACTTAAAAATTTACTAATACAATCAAAACTCACCAGGAATATAAAACTTTGTCAAACAAGTGTGTGCATTCTAAATCAATGATATTTCTTCTTTTTATTAATTTCAATGCCATTTCTAATTTCAATTAACCAGCTTGTTAAACTTTTCTCTCTTTTTATAACTCGAGCAGAAACTGTTTTTTTTCCCTCTTTAATCCTTCCAACAGAAATTGTTTAATCTAAAGCTGAAATATTTTGACCCACTTAACAATTTGAATTTATCTTCTTTTTGTTTGCTTACGATAATTTCACTGTTAATTTATATTTTCTCGAAATCCTCTAGTAGTTTCATTTATACATACAAAAATGATAAGTATTTTGTTTCTAAAATTATCATTTGCAAATTAATTAATTATCATTTGCAAATTATTAATATTTTTTATAAAGTTTTATATAGTCTTAATTTAATATGGGATTTAATGTAAAACATTTGCCATTTGTGCATGCATTCAGAGAGATAGTAGGTTAAAATTTTACAAATGTTAAAAGTCACATATGTTAAAATTTTACATGTGTTTAAATAAAAATTTTATTTTAAAATTGCTAATTGTCGTTGATTTTTATTTATATAATTCTATTTGATTAAATTATATTGATTTATTATTAATATTAATTTTAAGACGTATTTTATCAATTTCACAATAAAAAGAAAAGTAAACAGAATGCTTTTTTAAGGACAGACAATACATTTATCATATAACAATAAAAAGCGCTGCTATGCTAACAACTTTGCGACTAATTATTCATAAATATACTTCTCGGGAGTAATGTAAAATCAAAAATATTTCTGGGACTGAGGAAGAAGGAAACTTAGGCATGCAAAATCTACAAGATCTGGTTTAAACGAAAAAATATTTTTTACAAAATAATATAATTTGCTTTCTTTTTCGGATTTAATTAAATTTATGTAAGATTACGATTATCTCTAAATTCCTGCGCAAATGGCAAATTCTATACAATAAGAACTAACATATTCTTGTAAGATTGAAATTTTCATTGGAATTTTCACTATAATATTTCATTTTATTTCCATACAAAATAAAATATTATAGTACAAATTATATAATACTATTATTAATATTTTTTTTTGTTGGGGAAAAATTGTGAGATAGATTTTTAGCTTAGCATATAATTAAACATATATTCGAAAACAGGTCAACGAATATTTGCAATTTTTTAATAGATAACTTTTTTTATTACATTAACAAAGTGAAATACCTGAAACTAAGAAATCGACAGTTCATATTTATTTTTATGCGTTTCTATTTATACAACTAACAAGCTTGAATAAATGTAAGGGCGTGGGTGCCTTAAACTTATTACACATAAAAATATGTTCAGTCTTATTGGTAAATAGTCTTCTAAAGTAAAGAAATTAACACTAATATAACTAGTGGCACAACACCAAAATTGTATTAATTTTATATAATCTAGTAAATTGGAATTTGAGAAATATATATGAAAATTTACAACATTTGTTTTTACTGTCTACAATACTTGTTTTTACTATATATTTTGTTTTGCAAATGCAACCTCTATATTCTTCTCTGGCAATATACCTGAGAAATAGAATAATTGTTTTTATATGCATTTGAAAGAGAATTATAAATTTTGAAAAAAAAAAAAATATAAGCAAAAAAAATCATTCTAACTGCAGCAAATATTTTTGAACTACTCGAACACCGGAATACCTTTGTTGGAATATTTTAACATAATTCCTGATATTGATTAACTTTCAAACTGGCCTGAACTTTTAAACTTGAACGATGGTTAGGATTGTAATCAACTCAACAACTTAATGGATGACTTTATTTCCAATAGTCTTCGACGGTCTTATATAAAAAACGTAAACATATAAACTTAAATTTGCATATAATGTTCAAATAAAAAAAAATGTATTAAGTTATTTCAAAACAAGAAAATAAAGTCTTAATACATGATTTCGAATACTACCGTTTGGAATATAGTAAATTAATTAATCACTTTGAATTACGATTGAATAAATATAAGTTATTTAAATTTATCAAAGTAATGTGCTCATAGCCGACCCTAATAATAAATTACGATTTATTATATTGCACGACCAAAGCCATATAATTACTAAAAACGCCAAGTATTTACAATTACTTGGTACACGATTAGAATCATATATTTACATACTTGAAAAATTCACCATTTCTGTTGTATATTGTGTCACAAATATTTTCTTTTCGGATATTAATAAGTAAATGAGTTGTTTTGGTAATAATATTGTGAAAGGACAACAACTTAGATGTACATAACGATGCGTTAAATTTTGTTGATAATTGTTGAGTAAGATTTTGTTGATTGAAGATATGTTGATTGACGATAAGTTGATAGAAATATTGATGTTGGTAAACAACTTTTTGAGCAAGTTTAATTAACACTAATAAGAGAAATTATATATTAAAACTTTTTGAGCAAGTTTAATTGTCCTTACTTTAAAAATGTATTTTAAAGAAATGTTAGATTTTAATTATTAATAAACTAAATTTTAAAAAGAATTATTTTTCCGATTAAAACATAAATTTTTTTCTTTTTTACATAGTACAATTTTATTTTCTTTTGAAATTAAGAAATTGAAATTGTTTTGAATAGTTGCATTTTTTTTATTTGATTTTTTTTTTATTTTGCTAAAAACTCGATTTGTAATTGTCCTAGGGCGGCCGCGTTTTCCCTGTAATTTATTAGTATGTGTGGTTTTCATATTTGTTCCTGTAGGATGACACATTGGTAATGAATTGATGCAGCAAATGCATTTTTTGCAACAAATCCTATTGATACTATAATATTTTTTTTCTTTACAATCATGTTCTGAATCCAAGTGTTTGCAAATGTAATGAACATCATGTGTTGACTGTGACACTTTGGATGATTCATTATGGTGTTGATTAAGCACAGCTTGCTTAGCTTGTAAATTGATTTGGCTATTATGTAAAAAATTACTTAAGTGTTGTGCATTCATTTTGTAGTTGCTTAGATCAATAAAATTTTGTATATCTATATCCGGCAAACTGGGATCAAGATTCTTGTTGTGACTTTGAGTATTGCGATTTCTGTGCTGAGATGACGCGCAGGAACATTTAATTAAATTTGGCGAATTATTGTCTGTTGCAGAAGAATAATGGTTGGAATCAATATTAAAATCCAAGTCAGAATATTTCATTTCTTCTTGTTGATAGTTTAAATTTTCAGAAAAATCGGAATTTGATTTTTCTGAATTAGTTTTACCATTAACATAGAGCGACATATCATTTGTTGCCAAATTTGAATGAATATTATATGTTGGTAAAATATTAAATGCTTTTATATTAACAGGAATTTGCTCTCTAATTTCCTCCACTGATACAACCGTCTCATCTTGCAAGCACTGTGCTAGATACATGCTTTCGAAATTAGCAATACTCAACATAGGTGTTGAAGGGTATGAAATACTTTCAGAAAAGTTTTTATCACTATCTTTTATGTTGTTTATACAAATTTCTTCTGTTTGCTCGTTACATATATTATTATGGTTATTACCAACTGCATTTACTTCTTGCATAACAGATTTGTTATATTGAGATAAAGTTCTGCGCTTTTTTAATGGCAAAGAGATTTGATCATCAATTTTTTTTTTTGAACAAAAATTTGAAATAATATCTTCTGAGTTTTCTATTTTATCGGTGCAAGTATCCGGCTTTAAAAATCCATCTGAGTTGGGAATCACAAGTTGTGTTACATCATTTATGACATTAGATACTTCGAGATATTTTCTTATTGAATTTTTATGCATGGTTTCGTGTTTATTTAAATTTCCAAAACTTAAACTTGTATTACATATGCTCTTATTGATATTTTCTTTAGGTAAGTGTGCTCCTTTAATATTTTCTGTTTTAGTTAACCAAAAATCGTTACCAGATATTAAGTTGTTATCACTTTCACAAAAGGTGAGATTTGCTTTAAATTTATTAGAATATTTGGAAGTGTCATTGCAATCTATTTGCGATAACATTGACAAATTTGACTGACTCATTTTAGATTCATCTAAATGAAATAAACCCATACCTGAAATTTTGTTTTGGCGATTAAGATCTGCGATCGGTAAAGATGTACGATCAGTTGATGATACTATTTCTTGGACTGAGGAAGATTGACTTGCAATTTCTAAAGAATTAGATAAAGCTTTTGGTTGATTGAAGTTTAAATCCGAATTAGGTAAAATTGTGTTGTTAGGAGACAATGTTGTGTTGTTAGGAGACAATATGGTTGATTGGTTACATTCTTTTTCTGTTTCTGTTTGGTCTACATTTCTTAAATTTTTAGCCGAAAAATGACTAGATGCTGCAATATGTTTTTCTGGTAATTTTGCAAATGACACTTTACGCATATGTGAGTTAGATACAGAAACCTAGAAAAATATTTTTATAAATAAATTGCTATATTAAAAAAACGACCAATAAAATATTAATTTATTTATAAAATTATTTACAAAACAACATACGACTTAATTTATAAATAAAAACCAAAATTCTGGACCAGGGGTGAAATCAGCTCATTAATACAACATTATAGAACAAACTGTTCCGAAATAATTGTGTTATATATATTAACTACCGTCACAACAAATTTATTTATATGTGGAAATATCTGGGGAAATCTCATCATATAATTTTCAAAATCATAATCTTTTAATTAGATTGCTAATTAAAACAAATTTTCTTTTAATTATATTGTGAATTGAAACAAATATTCATCAATTACTAAAATATTTCTGAAGTGCAATTATTTCGGTTGTTAAATGTTGAATAAAATGCTATTTGCTCAATTTGGTAAATAAAATATGATCTACCAGCTATACGGAAATCTATTAAATGATACCATATACCAGGTAGAATATATTGCAAGATAATAAGTGAAATAAATGATTAAACTAAGAATTAAATGTAATGCACATTTTAAATAAATTACCTTATGTGAGTTTGAAATTTGTGATATACTGTTATGATGGTTTTTTCGGTTGTAAAATAAATTTGTTCCATTAGAATCCTTTGTATTTTTATCAATCAATTGAACTAATTCGTCTGCATCTGATTCAGAAAAACATTCTACGGGAGGTGAATTGATATCTTCTACATCTTCTTCATTTGTAGAAATCGCTGACGTTGATTTGCAATTTTCAATATTGATGACTCTCGAACTATTGGCAGGAATTAAATTGTTGTACGTACTAAAACTTTTGGATGGATCAGACTGTTCTACGGGAACATTAGTTAAGTTTTTGGAAGTATCTGTCTTCTTATCTGTATGTAACTCAAAATTCTTCGCAGAAGCTGCACTATAAGAAACTTTGGTCCATAATGCGCTACGATCTGGCTGACATTGCGGTAAATAATCTTTGTGCCTTTCACGAATCTTTACAGTTTTGTTTGTGCTATTATTTACCATTAAATTTTTCATTATCATATCCGAATGCAGGTTGCCCTTTTCCTGCATATCTTGGATACTATTTTGATTTATTTTTTCCTGAGCTTTATCATTAAATACAAGATTATTCTCCTTTCCATTCCTCTCTGGCACTAATTTAGTTCCTTCTGTAGATCCTGTTTTGATATTTGAATTATTACCGTCAACCATTTTTGTTCTAACAATTGATTTTAAATTCTCTTCGCATTCATTAGAATTAAAAGATAATGTACCAACAGTTTCACCACAATGTTCATCATCGTCTTCGATGTTAATTACTTCAAATGTATGTACTAATTTTGGGGGAATTACATTCAACGTATTTCGAGGCATAGAAGCGCGCGACTTTCGTATTAGTTCACTTAACCAAGAAACTTCCCATGATGAAGATTGCTCTTCTGTCAAATCAATTGTGGCTATAATGGAGGGTGATTCAAGTTTCACTGAAGTGCTTTTTTCGGACGTTAATATACTTGTCCAACTTGAATCCTCCAGTATATTTGACGTATTTGTCAAATCACTGCCAGAAAGATCCTATTGAAAATGCACAACTTGTATAGTTACAAGACACAGTATAAAATATTTATATAAATATCAGTCTAAATACATACTAGCGACATAAATATTGAGTTGTTTTATTTAATCAAAACATATATTGCGCAATACTTATATGATAAGTACATAACCGAAACCGATAGATATTGTAGTACGTTGTACGAGGATCACTAAAACATTTTGAGATAAACAAAAGGTTAAGCATTTGAATAAAAAATATTTATATATGTTCAAAGTATTATATATGTTAATGCAACGATACACCCATTCAATGTGATTTTAAAAAATGCCATCACATATTTTTTTTCTGACGAAAAGCCATGATCTCCAAGGTTCTTTTACCACTCAAAAATAGCATAAAGTGGTCCATACTAAATAAACAATCTTGATGCTAAATTAATTTAAGGTTTTCTTTCTTAAGAAATTCAACAGTAGATTTTTCTGTTGTTTTATGAAATATTATCGAGATGTAACATTAAACGCTGTATATTAATAGAAACAACTGAACCACGGGCCGTCTTAAACCTTCTTGCTTTTGAACGGCGGTCAAATTATGTGACACCCAACGCATGTCAAGTATTTTAAAACGCACGCAATATTATATTAATTATTGTGGGTAAAATACTAACATAACCTTATCATAGCATAAGTACACCTTGGGTCTGCCTTTCGCCTTTACAGCGAGTTGGATCTGCCTTTACAGCTTTTAGGTATGACTTGTACTTCGACCGCCTTCTTTTCATCTTTTAAATGTCGTCTTCTAAATTTGAAATACCGTAGCACAAGATTCTTCACCATATGTCGATCATAGGCAATTAATAGTTTCTGGATTTGAGCTAACATTCAAATTATAGTGAATATTTGGCGGAAAATATTCTCGCGTATACTCCAATCTTAATAGGTCAAACTAATTATTATTAATAAAAAATAAAATGCTAATACAGAAAATTCTAATACTTTTTTTATACCATTTCTCATAATCTAATTTTAGTAATATCTCAAAACTGTTTAGTGACCTGATTGTATCAGACATTTCAATATCATGGTAAAGCCAATTAGTTAAGATTAAATAATTTCACAAATATTTATGTCACCATATTAAAATCAGAATAATTTATTATCATATTAATGAACTCCAATTATATGTTTTTACCAAACAGAAACTAAATTCCGAAAATCAAACCTTTTACTAATGCATCATATTGTAATATATTTCATTTGTACAATATAAAACAAAACTATGTGACACTTACTATTAAAACAATATTTTCTTTTCTACAAACATCATTTTTCAATACCTAAAAATATTTTCATTATTAAGATTTATTTACGATATTTGTTTTATTAAACTTACTTTAGTTAAAAGTTTGAGATTTATACGATGAGACAAAATGTATTTTGTAGCATTAGAATCTGTATGCTCGTACACTGGTAAAAATGGTGCGTAAGATTTGTTTAAACGCAAAGATTCCATAGGTTGTACATTTTTGTTTGCGGACTCACATATTTTTATGCGTTCATAATTATCATTTTCTAAAGATAGCCATTTACTATATGACATCAAATACATACAGTATAATCTATCTGGTAGCTTTCTTTGTGTGATCTGCGGATGTCTATTTAAATATTTCCTAGACAGAATAAAAGAAGGGATGAAACTAATTCAAAAAGAACAATATTCTAAAATCATACAAAAATAGTGCTTGTTTGTTTGAAAGGTATATAGTTTTTTGCAAGGTTTGTCGCCCCCTCCTCCCAAAAATCCCATTTTACATATATAAAGGAAAAATTCGTGATACACATGCGGTTAATATCATTGCTTAAACTTTACCGACAAATATTTGCTATTTCCAGCCATCAAATTGTCAAAGTAAACAATTTGTATAGTGATAACACTGGTACAATAAAAAACAACTGCGAATAGGACATTTGAATTAACTACAGAAACAGTAAATTCATTTCGACGAACTAATTAATCAATTTTTAACAAATATGTGATTAGTTATTATTTACAAATAAATAAACATACTTGGAAATTTTGCTTAAAAAGAACATAGTTATTAATTAAACCTGATACATAACGTTTGAATAATTTACATTAATGTTATATATTACGACTTCATTTAGTGTGTAATTCTTCCAACGTAAAAAACGTAATAAAAATTTCTGTATTGAAAAAAACCTTATTAGAGACATAAGTTTCAATAAAAAGAAGTATTTTTTTATTTTAATTTGTTAAACAAATGAAACTTTTATGTAAAAACTCATCTGAAATCGGGTTTTTTGTATACAATACACTGAATAAAGTAGTAGCGATTATTTGTATACCACCTGTAATGATACCGAATATACTTTAAAGTAACAAACATCATTAAAGTCTTTAATATCGTTTTATTTAAATTTAATATTCTGATGCGCTAAATGAAATATGCATATTTTCATATACAATGACACATCTTTTAGCATGCACACATGACGAAGTTATTATACATATAAACCGTTTGTATAAATTTGTACGGAAACGCGATTTCCTAAGCTACTTTATTCTTTACTTGATTGTTATAGTGATTTATAATTTGTATAATTTAGAAATAATAATTTTATGTAATAATTTTATTACTTACTGAAAAATTTTGCTCATTATTTCTTTTTCATTGAATAAAGTTGGTATGCACAAAAATACTCTTAAAGTATAAAAAATGTTGACATCCTGAAATAAGAATGTCTAATTATAAAATTTACTTTATTTAAATGATGAGGAAGTATAATCCTAAAAAATGTTGGAGCACAGTAATATTGAATAAATATAATCAAATAGAGTTTTTAATCATCTAGATTTAACTTTCATGCTATACATAATCCGAATTCTTGAAAAACCCAGATATTATAACTTATATTACAATATGTAATCGTAGACAATATATATTGCAAATAGATGGCATATCGAATATATCCTAAATATTACCAGCAAAAATACAATTAATATGAATAGAAATTACATTATTATGTACAAATGCTAAAGCTTGGATAAAGTAGAAAACACTTTATATAACAGTGTTGAAGAATACATATAAGCCAAAGCTTAGTTATAATGAATTTATTTCCTTATTAAGTTAAAAAGACGATTATGCATTTTTATACTAATATTTGAACAAATCCTTAAAGATTAATATTTTTTTGCATAATTATCACTTCAACTACTAAGTAATGCAAAAATTATGCAAACTGTATACATATTATGTTTTTCTTCAATAAAAATTAAAAAACAAGTTAAACTTGTCGTTTAATATCACAGCAAAGACATAAGTTTAATAATTTCACAGCGAAGACATGATAAGTTTAACTCCGCCAAGCGGCTGGTTTGAAAAATTCTGTAGTGAAGTTTCAACTTTTCTGATCAGTAGAGAGTAGATAATACTAAAACTCTCACAGAACCATCTTTGATGAGTTTAGTGACTTGCAGAATTAGCATAACAACTAAACTCAAAACATGGGCATTTTCAAAAGCTTGGTACGGTGTTCAAAATTGAATTAACCTTGCTGACAAACTGCCTTAATATCTGGCTATGATTTAAAAGTATATATTTTCGACTAATAAATGTGCTTAGAACATAAATGTGCTTAGAACGCTATATTTTCGACTAATAAATGTGCTTAGAAACCAGTTTAAAAAAAATAGGGTACCGATAAAAAAAATAAAATGTTTTAAAGTTGACAATATTTTTTCCTCCACTTATAGTTTGTGCACTACCCATTTGTTAAACAAATGGGTAGTGCACAATGAAACTTTAGAAGCAAAAATTGGGTAGTGCGAAATGAAAATTTAGAAGAAAAAACACATAATAAAAGTATTACCACTGAAATGCCGCAAAAAACAGAAAGTATATTTACAGTTTGTAGATTTAAAAAAATGCATCCAACAAAAACGCTTTAAAATACTGCAATAAATCGTTAATTAATTAATTTTTGTGAATAAATTACCTTAAGATGTATATCATAATTAGATGATATTCTTTCAGCTATAATAACTTTGGATGAACTAAATTTCGATGAAAATTTTAATTCTAAAAATGTGTAAAAGCTTAGAAGCTCGCATATTTTTAGCAAATACTCATCTGTCTGAAATAAAAAAAATATATATAATTGTACACCTGTTCGCAGATTTTTTTAAATAGTTTCCAATACTGAATTACTTTACTTCATATTTAGTGATAATAGCACCGAATTGATTCATTAATCGACGGCTTATGAGTAAATTAATATAAGGTTCGAGATATTCCTAAGGGATAACGCACTTAGGCCTATTGTTCTTTCTCCCTACAATATCCCAATGACACGGCGGTTTATTTAACTATCCTCACCGAAGCTGAGTATATGAATGCCAAACCGAATCAACGCATATAAAGTATGCGTTGATTCGGTTTGGCATTCATATACTCAATATAAAGTAACTGCACGGGCAAAGATAAGATGGGTGGATTTTTTATTAGCGTTGTCGTACGCATGAAATAGAATATAAAATTTATTGTGCATTTTTCTGTTATTTTACTGTTACGCCAATGTCATCTTAAAAATACACACAGTGTGTCCTTATGGATATACACAATGTCATTTATTTTCAAATTGGTTAAATTAAATGAAAATACATTATCAGTAAAAGAAAATATTTATATAATAAGATTTAACAAAGGATAAATAAGATTTAACGCCTGCACATTTTGGTTTTGTGAAAACTTTTTTTTGTAAGGACATTTTTATAACATAGGAAGGAAAAGTAACTATGCAATATTGTGAACAATCTATTTTTATATATTTATTATAATTAATTTTAACTACATAAATTAAAAATTTACCTCGGTGGAAGTTCTGTTGAGATCTTTAAACAAAAATAGTGCAGAAGAAATCGCTTTTGATAACAAATAACATCTATTTGCATTTCGTACGAATGTATTTGAATTAGTTCTCAAGGACCTATAATATAAAAATATTTAATTAGATGATGTGGCTTTATTTATTAAATATACATGTACTTACTGAATATAATTGTCCATAAGTACTAAAAGTTTTTGCTGTGTAGTTCCCGCTTTCATCATAGATCGAATTTGTTCATTTATTGACTTATACCAAATAAACATTTGATCGAAATATCTTTGTTGAGCCCGAGTTACGCCAATAATATCCATCCTTATTTTAGGGGTTTTTATTAGAAAATCTTCATCAATATTTTTGGGTTTTCCTTTCGAACGCTTTTCGTCTTCAATTTTACGCTGTAACATTGGGTCCAATTTAAAAAACTATGATTAGAAATCTGAAATAATAGAAAAAACTATTCTAGGAAATGTATTTATTAATAATGGAGAAACTATTCATTGAATTGAAAGATAGTTTGGAAAAGTACTCAATTCCTATAGCAGTGTTTTAAATTTTAGTAACGCATTTAATTACAAGATATTACAGAGCCTTTCGCGATATGAACCATATGGATTTAAAACTATATTTCTTTTATTTTTCTTTACTTTATTTAAATATTATGTTTAAAAAAATGATTGCTTCTCAATTTTCTTTTGATTGGTGACTACAACTATTAACGATCGATTTGACACTATCCTGGGACATTTGATAAAAATTAATAAATTCAATAATACATCATAATGCATTTATTATAAAATATAAATATTTATGTGTATTTAAGCTACATAACAATAATAATAATTTATGACACCCGGTTCACTTTATAGATATATAATGTAATAATTAAATTTCGTATACCTTATTAAAAAAAATTACATGGATTGAATTTAATTGACAAATTCTATTTGCTAACGGAGTTTTGTTTCATGCGTTCTTTAATTTAATTGACAAATTCTACAATAAATTATACCTTATAATACAGTAAGTAAACCTATTATAGAAAAAGAAATCGTACTATAGCCATTAAAACTGTAAATAGTTGACAACATATAACAATAATTTTGTTTGAGCTTGTTGCTTTTGTAACCAGTTTTATTACCAATATTTTGATTTTACCCCTGAAAATATGAAATCAAACACTTACTTTTGTGGTCAAATAATAAATTTTAGTCTTAAAATTGTATAGATAAAATCACTTTAATCACTTATATTACAGAATAACTTTGATTTTAATTAACAACAACTTCTATTTATTTTTGATTATAAAATATAAAATATTAGAATTTCACATAATACATACATTTTTGCCTCCTCCCATTGCAACCACAAAATATCTATTCATTAACGACTACATAGCTTCTCCATCAAAAGCTCTTAGGTTCCCAGTGTGCAGAATTCTGATTTTTATTCATTCATTAATAAAGCTATAAGAAAAATGAAAAAAAATTCGTACCGACTTTTCCATAATTTTAAAGTTTTTCCATAACAGTGGTTGACAAAATTTTCTTTGCAGAATCAGACTAGAGAAAAGTAAAGGATTTCTTGAAGAAAATTTAAAGAAAATTAGAAAGTTTTCTAATTATGTTTCGGATGTTTTAATTTAATAGCCAAAAATTACAAAAATCGCTGAGAAGAAATAAAAGAATTCGTAAAAAAAAAAAAGATTATTTAGTTCTGAATTTAATAAATTTTTCTAACTTATTACTGAATTCTTTAAGAATTTCCAAAGAATTCCTAAATCCGAAGTAGCATTTATAGTCGAAATGAAAGCGTACTGTACCGTATAGCAATTACACAACCTCTTCAGCCTACAAGCGCTCGCTATGAAACCGAAGGCTATAAATGTGTAATGGCGTTTTCTCTATAATTCGTAAAATTTTCAGCTGCACATTTGTTTTATTGTAAAAAAAATTTTGCGCGTTATATTGTATGTTATATTCTAAAAAAAGATGACCTTAAATGTAGATGCGGTCGCGGTTTCGACTACTCATAAAACTTCCCATATATTGTCTGACATATTCTAGCTAAAATTATTATTTCTCATTTGGATTTTATTGCTACTTATATTAACTATTTTAGCTAAATGATATTGATATTACCAAAATCATTTATTGTACTTCAATTCAGAAAAATAATTATGAGCCGGTTAAAGTAAAACCTAATCTGCCGGAATCGCATTTTGACATATTAAGAATCAAGACACGACTGTATCAAATGAGGCATCAATATCCCTTCTCCATTCTAATAGGCCTTTAACCCAATATCCCTTCTTCATTCTAAACTCTTATGCCTCCTACATTCTATACAACGAATTTATCAAAATGCTTCGTTTTTATACCACAGACTTTAATTAGTCGGAAACTATAATCGAAAACCTCTTTTGAGACGTTTTTTACTCAATAAGTTTGAAGGTCAAAATCCTCTGTAAAATAGTCGATTTATTTTGGCTTGACAGTGTTTTAGATTTATACATTGCGATTTCAGATTTCTCTAGTACAAAAGTTCTGAGACAAAAAATTTATTAAATTGGTTAAGATGCCTATAACACCAATTGCACCTTTTCTTCAAGTAAATCCACCGTTTAATGTTATTTCAAAATATCATATATTGAATTATAGTTTATCAATTATTTTCTTTTGCCTGATGTTTGACTTATTTCTTTCTGATATTTCTAGAATGCCATTGAGCCTATGCAAGTTGACGTCCAACCTGAAGATAACGATAATAACGATGAAGATAACCTGCTGGTTGAAAACCCAACTATCGATTTGGAGGTTTACGCCAATTCATTTATTGGATTAGCGAAAATTGAAAGATTAGTTTTTATCGCCGATGTATGTCCCGTTTTACGATTAGAAGCTCTGAGAATGGCTATTAACTATGTTGCTACAACTTACAATGTTACTTTATATCAGTTATTGCACAAAAAATTGACAGATTTAGCTTCAAGTTCTCAATTACCAGATCTAGCAAATACTATCCCTCAAGATCTGCCAACATTCGATCCAGTATGGGTAGAAACCAAAAGTAAGAAAGCAGCTCTAAAATTAGAAAAGCTTGATAGTGATTTAAAAAATTATAAATCAAATTCAATAAAAGAGAGCATCAGACGAGGACATGATGACTTAGGAGACCACTATCTTAATTGTGGAGATTTAGCAAATGCACTGAAATGTTATTCTCGAGCTAGAGATTATTGCACAAGTGGTAAACACGTAGTAAATATGTGTTTAAATGTTATAAAAGTATCAATTTATCTACAAAATTGGTCACATGTACTAAGTTATGTTTCTAAAGCTGAAAGCACACCCGATTTTACGGAGAACAATAAAGACGCGAATCAGCAAGTTCTTACGAAATTAAAGTGTGCTGCTGGGTTAGCTGAATTAGCTACTAAAAAATACAAATCAGCAGCTAAACAATTTTTGCAAGCCAATTTCGATAACTGTGAATTCCCAGATATGCTTTCTACGAATAACATAGCAATGTATGGCGGTCTGTGCGCTTTAGCAACATTTGATCGACGTGAATTACAGAAAAAAGTTATATCCAGTCACACTTTTAAAATGTTTTTGGAACTGGAACCGCAATTGAGAGACATTATTCTAAAATTCTATGAATCTCAATATGGATCTTGCCTTAAACTTTTAGATGAAATTAAAGATAATTTACTATTAGACAAATATTTAGCTCCACATATTAATATTTTATATACCAAAATAAGAAATAGAGCTCTTATACAATATTTTAGTCCATATTTGTCATCTGACATAAAAAAAATGGCTACTGCTTTTAATAGAAGTATATCTGCTCTTGAAGATGAACTTATGCAACTTATATTAGATGGCCAAATACAGGCGCGGATAGATTCACATAATAAAATCCTTTACGCTAAAGATGTTGATCAAAGAAGCAAAACTTTTGAAAATGCAGTTACTATAGGAAAATTATTTCAACGTCGTACCAGAATGCTAGTTCTTCGAACAGCTATGTTAAAAAATCATATTCATGTAAAGGTATGTTAAAAAATCATATTCTTGTAAAGGTAAAAATCTGTCAAAATCTTAGTATAATTTAGAAATTAAAATTATATTGATACATTCCAGTATAAAATTGCCAGAGTCCTTCTTATACTGTTTAGTTTATTAAAACATAATTATTTATTCCCGCACAGTTATTAATGTACGTGAAAATTTTTTTAATTTATTTGTTTATCGCAAATATGGTATATTTATGTAATATGCCTCTAAAACCACATTTTAAAGAGATGTATATCTTGTAAACTTTTTGCTAATTTAACATTTGGAAATTATAACAATTTATTTACATAATTATTTATTATACCTAAAATGATCGTTTAACTTTTTATTAGTTTTGCAAAAAATATTAAAATTAAACAGTAATGTATATGTAACATAAACTGTTACATTTTTATTTTGGGTTGTCCAGTACAAGGTTGATAAAAAGCTTGGGTTGTTCGGTTCAAGGTTGAGAAAATATTTATTTGGAAGTGAAATTAATCATATTAGGAATTTTAGAAATAATATGAATTATTTCTACTTATATATTTTCTAATATTTTTTTTATTTATAATTAAAATTTTAATTTCATAGTACCAAAATTATATACTAGATATTCGCTCCGCGCGCATATGCATGGTAGACACCTAGAACTTAATCAGTTACAAAGTTACGATGCATATTAATGGAGTGGAATTGCTCACAATTTGTTTCATTAATGGTGTATTTTGTATTATGAAATGGACCATTTTCACAGTTTTCCCTTGAAATGAATGATAGAATTCTCAACTCTTTTCATTTTACGAAAGAACAGAAAAAATGCTACATTTTTGTTTATGTCTCCTATAATGGTTTGCCCTCTTATTTTGTTTTTATTGTGAAATCATTAATTAAAAAAAAGTCGGTTCCCAAGAAATTTTACGAAGGTAAAATAAATTATAATTGTATAGTGCAAAATATTAGTTAATGTTAAAACTTTAATAGGATATTTCTTTCCGTTCTATATTTAATCCCAGTGTATGTACTTTTTCAGAATGCACCAAGAGATGGTGGAAATCCTGGTACAGAACTTTGTGTTGCAACAGGATCTACAACATCTACTGGGGTTCGCAACTAAGATAAAATTCAGTTTTTAAACATTTTCTAACATTAAAAAAAATATGAAATAAAGTATATCATAAAAACATTTTATTTCATTGGTTTCATATAAGTATAATACGAATTTTTTTGTAGTACTTTATTTGATTGCAGCTATTTGAAAAAAAATTTTTTGCCTGTTGAAAATCTGTTTTTAAGCGATGTGACGGTTTGGTGACTTTAGAAATATTACTTCGCGATGTCAAAGTTTTTTTTTATTCTTTATTCATTCTGGCTATTTTCCTTATGCTTTGTGTTCTTTTATTTTTTCAGAATATTCCGAACGTATTCTTTTAAATCTACAACCTTAGGTAGAATATTCTTTATTCTGTTTGAAACGTAATTTTTTTATAGGATATTGAAATTCTTAAATATTTTTATTAAATTAAAATTGGGAAAATGTAAGTTATTAAATTTGGAAAATAGAAGTTTGGTAAAATAAATTTTAAATTTTTTTTTAACATGAAATATATTTTGCTTATTTTGTTTTGTTCTTTTATTCCGGAATGTTCGGAATTCCTTTGCGGAATGAATTAAAGAAATCACCTTACATTTCTGAATTATTTTGGATTGACCTGTATAGAGGGAAATATCAGGCAAACAAATGTCATTTTGATAATATTTTTAAAAAAATCAGCAAAGTCTTATAAATTTATTAAACAAAATATTTATTTATTACAATACAATGCAACTAATAACACGAAAACGTTAAATATTGTGCAATTCGGACACCCAGAATTTTTCTACATTTCTCTACGTCAGATTAATCAAGTGTGACGGCAAACCCAGGATTAAGGCCTATTACATTCCATTAATTTTTGCAATATCTTTTTTAAAGTATAATATTTAAACAATTAAAAGTTTCAAATTAATAATGGCGTTATTGATCTTGTGGAAAAAAGTTTCAAATTAATAATGGTGTTGATCTTGTGGAAAAAAAATTGTCAGGATTCAAAATTATTACAATGTTGCATAGAAACTTTATTTAAGTTATACGGAGAAAACCTTAATAAAATTTAGAAGTATATAGCAGAATGAAGGATATTTGCAATTTAAACGAATATATTTTGGCAAAAATATTTGAGATGTGTGGACTGAGCGATTTAGAAAATCTTTATATAACCTGCCGATTGTTTAATTATATAATAGAAAATATGATTTTTAAAAAAAAAAGTATGAAATTGTTGATGACTGGTCATTTTGGGCAAAGTTTGAATAGGTAACATCTTATTTTTATATATCGTATTGTTGTTAATTATATTGTTTATTTTTATTTAATGGTATTGCGTTGGAAAAACGTAATAATTAAATTTCACATATTTATAAAAGAAAGCTGTAATTAACTCCTGGAAGTTTAATTATTCTGAGCTATTATTGTAACAACATCAATACTATATTATTTTTTATAGTTTAAATTCAATGGACTGAAAATTAGTTTATGCCGTTTTTGTATTTACCTATTTTCTACATAGTTTGAATTCACTAAAAAGTCATTTCGTTTTCTCAGGATTTTCGAATTCGGCTCATAAAAACATAAGTTAGCCTGCATCCTGTGATACTAGTTGTTCCAAAAATGGATTTATGAAATAACTAAAATATGGTTTTTGTATTAAAATTAACAGTCATTTTATAATATTCATAAATAATTTAGCTTGCTATTAACAGTAATATTGCTAACAATATTCAGGTTTGAAACAAAAATTTATATTTCTAGAATGAACCAAATCAATTTCTTAAGCATCTATACATTAAATAGTATAGATGGTACAAGGTATATAAACTTGTGATCGCTCTATTCTATATCCACGCTTACAATAAATTTAGTAATAATGTTATTAAAAACTTATTTCTATAATGAATTTTTATTAGAAATGCTAAAATATTTTATTTCAGAACTTTTAATCATCTTTCTTTTAAGGAGAGAATTCACATCTCTTCTAATTGGATAACTGGCAGATACAAAGAATATATATTTTTCAGACACCGACAGTTATACGGTTCAAAATTAATCCTTGAAAAAGATAGGTTTTATATGTCATATGAAGGTTATATAAGAATTTATAAAAGGTTGAAAATAGAACCAATAGAGAGAAAATACATAAAAGAAATTGGCATTAGTGATAAATCCGATATATCTCACTTTGTTAAAAAGGGCCAAATTTTATTTGCAGGCGGAATCTGCGGTATTTGTTTGTTTTATGAAAATAGTGACATTACAGAACAAAGACTACATACAACAAAAGAATATTTAACTTGTGTTGATTTTGTCGACAATATATTTGTAACATGTTCTGATAAAACATCTAAACTGTGGACTAAATCAGTTGAATTGGGTTTTGTAAGCTTTGATTTAGTTCAGGATTACAATAATCCATACAAATGTGTGAAAATATCAGATGACGCAACAAAAATTTATGGTGGAATGTATACGGATATGAATAGAAGAGCGCTGCGGGAAATTGATATTGAAACGTATGTATATAACATAAAATAAACGGATTAGTTACCATATAATTTTATTTTAATATATAGCGGCTTACAAAATATTTTAAATTCGGACACATTATCAATATATGATCTTAAAATAAAAGATAATAATACATTGCTCACTGCACATTTTGATACAACATTTCGTTTATTTGATAAACGTACTAATCGAGATGAAAGCATTTGGATTGATCCGTATGATTCATCGATATATTGCCTTGAATATGATGGTTTATATGGTGCTGTATGCGGCATGAAATATCATAATCGTGTAAATCTATATGATATCAGAGTACCGAAAAAATTTATTCAAATGTACTTTCCCACAAATCATAAAACTTACGGATCTCCTATTTACAGCATAGCATGCGATTCACAATATTTAATTGTTTCCACTGATCATGATATAAGATTTTTAGATTTCAATGCAAATTGGGCTCCCAGTAAAGATTTTAGAAATATATTTGTTAATGTCTAAGTAATAAGATAGTATTTTAATTAAATATTTTTGCAAAAAAAAATAAAGATTTTCAATATTTATATATACAGGTAGTCCCCGACTTACGACCGCTCGACTTACGACTATTCTTACGACCAATTTTATTCATACAAAATGCTAAAAGAAAACATTTTAAAAAAATATATATTGTAGGATACATATGTACTATTTTGATTTTTTTTAACTAATAAAAAGGATTTATTATAAAAATTTT
This sequence comes from Empis livida, assembly GCA_963932195.1. Lineage (NCBI taxonomy): Eukaryota > Metazoa > Arthropoda > Insecta > Diptera > Empididae > Empis > Empis livida. The sequence continues at coordinate 7,711,947 of OZ010647.1, forward strand.
TATCACAGAAAATAATTTTTGTTTTACGGTTGCTAAAGAAAAATTACACGGTTACTAAGAAAAAGTAACAGAACAAAAGTTAAAACAATATCAATCATGTGAAGTTAGTTTATAATGTAATTTTTTATTGTTGTTATTTTATATGACACTCGTCTTACGACTTAATCGACTTACGACCGATGTCCAGGGAAAAAAATATTTTTATTGTTCAATTATTTCAATATGTAAAATCAGCGCCTGGTGAACATTAGACATTTTTTTGTGTTTTAATATTTTATTATGTTCGTATCCTACGGCATAATATAGTCAAGGCGAAAGGAAATAAGTATTTTACCTTACATACGACTAAATGAACATTAATATACCATTAAAAAACCCGCCTAGGAAATCCATTTTTATTTCTTATGAATAAAACATGCATTTTAGAGATAAGCATTTTTTATGCCTTGTATGAATTGTAGTGTGGATAACTTGTATACTATATCATTCCAAACTGAAAACCTACTCCTGTTCTTGTGTAAGATACTACCTTGATTTTCCTTGTTTTTTGTGACATCCGATTATAGTATTGGTAACAAATTACAGTACACAAAATTTATATGCCTTTACTAGTTATAAAAAGTTCTTTTACATATTTTATTGCTATTTTTTTAACTACCTATTATTAAATGCGACATTGTTATTTTAATTAACCTATAATATTACAAAAAATATTGTATATATTAAATTAAATGTTCCATCTCATAATGACAGCTTTTAGTTTGTTACATTGGTCGAATTTAAACGAGCCCAATCTGGAAAACTGGTTAGATCAGGATATACTACTAGACCCCAAGTTTGGCAAAACAGAAATAAAACAATGATACTCAAAAAGGTAGGACCAATCCCAGCTATTGCCTAAAAAAAAATATTATTTGAGTACATATTAAATATTCACATATTTAACCATATCTTTCGTCCTTATGTTCGCATAACCCGCAACAAGAGCATTTGGAGGTGTACTAACAGGTAAATGAAAAGCCATACTACATGCTAAGCCGGCTGGTAAAATTAAATACAATGGATGAACTTCAATAGCAACTGACTGAAATAGATTTTTATGTTATAACTTAGTTAGATGTTTTTAATTTTTATTACCATCTCAGCTAGAACGGGCAATATTATATTACATATTGCAACGTTAGAGCTAAATTCAGTTAAAGTTTCGGCAACTATTATAACTATTAATAGAATTAATGGCGTTGGTAAGCCTTTTAGACCACTTAAAGCGTTTCCAATCAAAGAAGCCATTCCACTTTTTTGACTGCCTTCAGCAAGAGCAAAGCCTCCACCTAAAATTATTTATTACAATTGGAGACAAAAAAGTAATTAATTGAACTCTTTCTTTATATAATTATTAATTATTAGGTATTTATATTGTAACGTTGCGGTATTTATGAGATATATATATATTGTAATAGTTCTTTCACATACAAATCAAAATACATTTCGTAAGATATAGTTACATTTCGTAAGATATAAATTATATTAAACTAAACTATATTATCAAAAAATTTAATTCTTCTAACGATTATGAAGTTTACTTTTTCTTCCCAAAAAGCTCTTTTCATCATTTAGCATCACCAAATAAAAGTATATATATGGGTGCAATATCAAGATGGATTTGCAAATTTTCTATTTCTTTAAAAATTAGCATATTTTAGCCATTAAAATTTTCTGGTACCTTCTGATATATTGTTTATATTGATTTAAAACTTAATATAGTGAAAATTATTCATATTAGAGTTATATTCCACTTACCTAACAAGAATATAAGACCCCATGGTACTTTTTGCTGTATAAATTTCCACGACAGTAGACTATTTGTAGTTCTTTCAGCCGAATATTCTATTTTTATATACAATTTATCAATAATTATTTGGGATAAAATATAAAACTTACTTTTTGAGCAAAATCGAAAAAATACCCAATTAGCAGGCAGAACGAAACACAATACAACTATTAGCATAGTTGGAGTTGAGTTTTTAATTTCCCTGAAATAAAACTGAATTAAGCTAATTTTAATTATCAATATCGTAGAACTAACTTTGAATTTAACCAATTACCCCATCCAAGAAAAATTCCTGGTTTTCTAGTGAAATATAAAACTATCATTGTTATAAAAAGAATTAGAACACTGATTTCGTGACAAGATATTGGTCCCAATTCCTTATATCTTTCGTCGATTACTCTTTTCGCAACGTCTGCTCCATTTTTTCCAATATTAGCCTCTTGCGCTTCCTTACTTTTTGGCCTTAGGAAATAAGTAAATAAATTAAGCACAACATTTTTAAAGCAATTGTTATGAGTGCAAAAGCACTTGTTTCAGAATATATACCATTCTGAGACAATAATTATATGCAAATTTTGTATGAATACAAAAAAGATCGTATTTAACGCTTCCGAGGAAAAATAAAAACTTCTATATCAAATTTATTCGAACAAACGGCTTAGAGAAACGCGGAATCTATTTTATGTATAATACATATAAATATTTCAAATGAAGAACTTATTTTATATATTTTTCGTATCCGAAAATAAAATTCTGGTAATAATTTATTCATTTCGAAATTAGAATATCGACGAATTAATTTACAAATGAACAAAAAAATCTAAATATAGAATAAGATTTAATAATTTACATTATGAAATTTTAATTATATCTTTAAAATTAAATTAAATTTGTATTTTGGTTTTAGAAGTTAAATTATGTTTAAAAATAGTTGAAATGATTTAGAAACTTATTCAAATAAATTTTGCATTGTATAATTATTCCTAATGCATTCAATATTATATTTATTATGTATTTTAATTAAGGGATGTTTAGTAATATAACATACCTCCATAATCCCATATACAGCCATTGTAAATACAGGTACATCAATATTGTATAAACTAGCATTGAAGGTACTGAATAAAACATAAATGTAGGAAAATCCAAGTTATCTGTTGACTTAGGGAAACGGCTACAAAGACATATTTAAGCCTTTTAATATAGATTTTTAATTTAAGTACCTTTCATAAATGCCTTTAAATGTCAAGTTAGTAGCAGTTCCAATAAGTGTTCCACATCCGCCCATTGAAGCAGCATAAGCTGTACCCATATAAAAACAAATAGTGATTTTGGAAGGATATGGAGGTCTGAAAATTGAAATTAAATATTTGTTCGTTAAAATATATGCTAATTTTACTCCTCTGAAGAGTTTGTTTTTCCGTCTTCACCTACTGCATCATCTCTATACATTCGGCATAGACCTTGCTATAATATGAAAATATGTATTGTTGTTGTAATAGAAATATAAGTACATATATTATGAATTTTTATTTTCTTACGGCCTGTAACTCTTCTAAAACCGCTTGAATAATCGGACACATCATTGCCGTACAAGCTGCATTATTTATCCACATTGACAGAAACATAGTCACAATTATCAATCCAAAATGTAATCTTTTTATAAAATATAATATTGTTTAAATAAAAGAATTCTGCATCATTTTAAACTATACCTTCTGGGACTACATCCTACTATTTGAATAACACGCAGGGCAAGACGTTTGTGTAGGTTGCAGTACTCAATTGCCAAAGCTATCATAATTCCTCCTAAAAACATAACTAAAGTGTCCTTGAAGTAAAGTCTGCAAGTGTCTTCTGAGCTCTAAATTTTTTTTTTATACTAATGAAACAAAATATACATATGTTATTGTAAAGTATACCATTATTCCTGCTATAGGAAATGCAATAATTGGAATCATTGATGTTACAGGCAACGGTAAAGCCTCTGTTACCCAATATATGGCCATTATTAACATGATATACATACATCTATACTCCTTTATATATAAGATAGCTTAAAAGGATTATAAATAAATATTATACAATAACTTACAGGTATATTATTAATTAGTAATACGGGTAAAAAAATTAATGGTGTTAAAAACACAGTTACCCCTTTCCAGTGATATGAAAAAAATAACGATGTCTGATCTCTGCATGACAGGGATATTTTTTCTGTACTCCTGAAATATATTAAACCAAAGATTTGATTACTGCATAAAATAACTTTTTATTAATCAAAATAACTTTTTATTAATTTTAAGTAAAAAAATATATTAAAAAATATATGCAAGAATAAAATAAACTATAACTCGGCTTTCCCTAATTATTTTTTAATATTAATCGTTTGTTTAGTTCTTGAGATTTTCGTGCGTTGTCAATTCATCCGTGGACAAGATATACTAAAATGGATATACAAACAGTTCTCATACAAATAATTAATTTCTATAATAATAAAATATAATTAATTTCTATAATAATTAAATTTAGTTACTATTAATTAGTGGAAGGAAGAAATAAATAATGAAAACTGGTACACAACAAATATATTTTTTGTTAATGATACTGTTGTCGATAGTTGCACAAATCCTCAATTTGTTTGCTTTTGTAATCTTTAAATTTTGCTTAATATTTATTTATTAGTCTCTCATATTTATGTAGATCGCTTAGATATTTATAAATGTTAAGTGTTTAATTAATAATTGAATTAATTTAATTAATTAATACACAACTAATAATGGAAATATATTGTTAAATTAAAAATATAACAAGTGAATATTTATAGCACCTATACTTATTATAGTTACTTTTAATAGTAAGAGTAACTAATAAAAATTAATACATTTTAAAATTAAAATATTTCAAAAAATATTATTTAAATTTTAAAATGTGTTTAATTTATTCCTAATCACTGTGCAGCTAATTCTCATATGTTTTCATGTTAGAACATTAAGTAATAACTAACTCGTACTAGTGTATTATTTATAAAAATAGAATGTACTTATAATTTTATTTAAAATCATAATAAATAAATCTGAAACATTGAAACTCACCCACTCTCAGACATAATTCCAAATCTGAAAAAAAAAACAATCAGACTTTAATTTTAATTATAAAATTAAAACTTTTCTATACTTGTCGTTATTTTAAAAATATTTATATATTTTGTTACGAATATTTATAGTTTATATTCAAGGTGTAAAACTATATATAATGTGTGATCACTCAGGCTCAGGGTTAGTTTTCATTTACACAAATGCAATTAAACGAAAAGGAATAAAATAAACTTTCTGTGTAATAATTTATATATATTTTCTATTATTATAGTTTTACATTTATAAACATTTAATGAAAGTTTTAACTATAAAATAAAACTTACATTTTTAAAAAAAATTAACCAATTTTACTTAAGTGTAGTTCAGACATATCGATACCATATACTCACATAATTATTTAGCTACTAGCTTTTACAAGATACAAATTGGGAACAAATAATAATGTTATACGAATTGATCAACGGCAAACCAAATAGAACAATTCAAATTTTTACACACTTTACTGAAAAGAAGTGTTTTTATTTTGAAAGGAGTAGAGACAATTATATACTCAATTGAACTTTCTTTGACTTAAAAACAACAATAGTTTGTATTAGTAAAAAATAAATTTTGATTTCATTAATGAAAATGTATTTAATGGAAACACAATCTGCATAAATTTAAATCAATTAATTTTTAGTTAATTGATTGAATTTTAACTGACATAGATTTTGCGCCATTGTAAACTTATTGTGTTCAATTCTATAAATATTTTGGTTTTTATTATTTGTGATTTTCAGAATAATTTGTCTACCAATTTTTAGTGGGAAAATATAATATAATCTTTGATATCGTTAATATGGTTAACAAAAAAGTTCGTTAAAATTAGCTAATATATTTTTAGTCATTGTTAAACATCTTTTAATAAAACTTATTGTAATCATAAAAGATAAAGGTTAGAGGTGAACTAATATCATTAGAATAAAAAAGGAGAACATTTAAATTTATTTTTATTCCAACTATTTCAGTTTTAATATTAATTTTAGAAGTTTTACATTTTACAGAGTGCTTCTCTAACAAAAATTTTTGATATTTCTATAGTTAGTTTTATTTATGAGCAATTCAAGGCAAAAATTATTTATGAGCAATTCAAGGAAAAATTGTTTGTTCTGCCTTTGTTGGGTTTGGATGGTCCTTGAACACTAGCAAGCTTCCCTACTGGTGCAATTTTATTAATTTGACCAATTTATGTTTTCTATGATTATCATTTTATGGGCTTTTATAATTATTATTTAGCACGTGCAGACATAAATTCTAGTATTTGGTAAATAGGTAATTAATTGGGTAGTAGTACAAATACGACCACATAAAGATCAAGATAAAATAATTGACAAATTCTAAATTGTTTAGAATTTGTCAATTATTTATTATAATTTTTTGCTTATTCAATCCAAAAATAATTCCATATAAGATATAAGTATACGGTTGTTGCTAACTCGGCAATTTTTTTAAACTATGCTATCCTACAAAGTGAGTAAATAAATAAAATATTTTAATAAAAAAAATCGGTATTGGTGGTGCAAGTATATGACGTTAACTAATGTGAACAGAACACAAACAATTTTGATTTAATAAAGAAATATAATTGCATTAAATGAAAGTAAATACACAAATATATTTCTATATTAAACAGCAAACCAAACGTACATATTTATTCATTAAACATTGTAACCACGTTGTATTCCTTTTTTAAAATTAGAGAAACCAAATTAAATATTGCACCCATATAGTATATAATATAGAATAGCGATATTGGTTTTTTTAATGAATAAAACCTCAATGAAACTTGACTTATAATTAATTTTAAAAGAATATTAACAAAGCAATAGAAATTATATATTATAATTTCGTAAAATATTACAGAACCATAATATATAACTATCAACATCTTTTTTTGGAGGAATATAACAAGTTTTGAATCGATATTTTCTACAGAAAATCGTTCCAAAGAAATTGCTGCAAATTCTTAATTTTTCCACTTCTCATGAAGTTTAATTCGAATAAGTTTTAGAAACAGAAGCTTCAGTGAAGTACACAACATTTATAAAGATTCCAATTATTCTTTACATTATACATTATAAATAATTGACAACCGAAATATTATTTACATGTATCTATATATAAAAAAATATATGATATTACCATGAATACATAAAATATATACAGATATATATGTATATTAATATTATCGTAATGCATAAATTATGTAAATTCATAATACACATAAATATGCTATGACAAAAGGAGTTATTTGCTTGTTTGCATTGCAATATTAATATTACACGAGTAGTTTTAATTCACCATTATAATGTTATGTAATGTACTAGCATATTAAATATTTTAATTTGGAAGATTTAGCTTACCAAGTAAAAGCGATCTGTATTTCCAAATATTGCTTTTTTTCCTTAAAAACAGTCTTATGGTTTCTTCAATTTTCCTTCATTGAACTATAGAAATAAACTGATCCACAAAACTAGTAAAACTGATCAATTTTAATTGAAAATAAGTACTGCGCAGCTCAGCTGAACTTGAAACTTGATTTCTTGATTAGGTTGTATTTGTATTGTAGTTTTGTAAATTGTATTGTATTGTTGTAATTAGATAGATAAAGTTTGCAGGGTTGTGATATGATAGATGATGGGATTTTTTATAGGCGATCTCCAATGTCCATAAAGAATTATTTTCATGATGATAAAATGTGAGGAAATCGCTTACAACAAGATACAAAATACATATTTATGAATTGCGTGCAATTGTAAAGTCAACGTAACACAAAGCAACGCAGAAAGTTAAACTATAGGAAAACAATACTTTCATTCACAATCCAAAATTATTAACGCGCGTCAAAGCAAAGCAACACAGAACCAATGCCCAATTTTAAACTTTTTCGTATACGCTGATTTTACGCTGCATCGTCTTCTTTTTCCACCAGTATGCTACATGAGACGGCAAACATATTTTCTATAAAAAAGATGTGACTGTCAAAAACATTTTGTATGGCATTTTTTTACTGACATTTGGTAGACAGATTTTTAAAATTTAAATTCTTTAACTTTTTTCTCGAAAAAACACTATTACGCAACAAAAGAGGGTGTTGCCATATATTTTACCATAAATTACCTATAAAAATTAGGGCGGTATTTTCGTGGTGTCTTTTTATCTGCCATATTTATTTTTATTAGTATCTCGTTTTAGTTTTTTGCAAAAGAATCCACTTATCCACTTCATCAGAACAAAAATTGCCCCGTCATAAAGAAAATCTTACAAAAAACCTAATTATAGACATAGCCGTAGACAAAGGCATAGCCATAAGTAAAAAACTGGGCAAATAAACAACTGTCATTTGATATGTTGTTGAAATATTAATTTTATTAAAGGCCTAAAATAAGAAATATATGTAATAATTAATAGTGGATTCGGAATGAAGCGTGGACGAGGATCACAGCAAAGCAGAAATTACGTAGAAAAGTTAAACTATAGGAAAACAATATTTTCATTCGCAGTGCAAAGTTATTAACGCGCGTCAAAGCAAAGCAACATAGAAATTACCCAACTTGCAACTTTTAGAACTTCAACATCGTGAATTGTCACAAGTTTTAAAAATATTTCATGACGTTTTAAAAATAATTGTCGTCTTCACTACCGTAATTATTTGAAATAATATTTTGATAGCAAGTGGTTCTGATTGGTTGAAAAAAATATCAAAATTATTTCAAAATATCATAATTTCAGGTTAGTATTTCTTGAAATAATATTTTGATATATCTGTCCAACGATGTAAGGTGAATCTTTTAGGTTATGTCAAATTTTATTTTGTTGTTAAACTTTGTAAATGGTGAATATTTATTATTAAAAGAAAGACGGAGAAATAAACTTTTTACTTTAATTAAATATTTTTATTATAATTCAGAATTTTAATAGGTTTATCATTAAAACATTAATAAAATCTTACCATATAGCAAAAATTCTGTGAATATATATATATATACAATATATTATTTTCAACAAAAGGGAAAAATATCAAAATATTATTTGAAAAAGTTACGGTGGTGAAGAGGCCACTTAATAAAAACAGCTTATATAGTAAACAATTTACTTTATTTGTTATTCAACGCAGAAAATACGTAGCATTGCGAATAGTAAAAAAATCCTACGTAACTGACCTTGCTTCGCGCTGCTTTGCCGCCGCTCGTCAACGCATTATTCCGAATCCACTATAAAGACATATTGAAAAATAAAATAATTTTGAAGTAGTATTACAATATATCTGCAAGGCTACACCCCGTAAACGCACCGCCAGCGAAGACATTTGATCATACAAGAGTTCCTACACGAAACACATTTCCGAATCGTTAGCGTAAATGTTAGAATAAGATCAGTAAGAACTCGCTAAACACCGATAAATTTTGTTTTGGTACTGCCAAATACGGCACGTTTACGAACTGATTTTATCCATCGAAATGAACATTTTACTTTAATTCTGTAAATAAATAACACTAACAAATATCCGGTGTAGTCGCAAATTTTATTATTACACTGAAATGTCAATTAAAAAAAAAAGTATACCATACAGCCTACACAATTATCACTTTTCCAAAATGTCAAATGAAAACGGCACGAAAATTGCGAATTCGTTTTAGTTACAGGGAATTCGTTTTAAGTTAGAGGGATGCAATAACCACAAATAACATTGTTTATTGACTAGATTAAAAATTTTATAATTGCACATGTCAAATATTTTGACGTGTAACGTTAGAAAAAATAATGTGAGGTTGAATGTGTTTGAACAATATTCGTACTCTTAAATTTATTGTACGATTTTAACATACACAAAGTATAATTCATCTCGAATCAAACGATATCAAAGATTCGGTATTTGACTATTGATATCAGTGAACTGTTCCGCATCAGTGAACTGAGAGATCGGAAACAAACCAGTATTATAAAATTACTCAACAAGTTAGTCTGCCGAAATATAATTTCTTGGAGTTGGAGGCATATTGAAATCTGAAAATGTCAATCAGTTTTGTTATCTGTATATATATTGCTGTATCTATACCCATTTTTTTGAAAGTATACGACACATCTCAAAATGTAATAGATGAAGATTTTCACCTCAAACAAGCCAAAGAATTTTGTAATGGTCATTTCAGTAAGGTGAAAAAATAACTATTTAAATAAAATATTATGAATAAAACTAGTATTCTAGTGGGACCCCAAAATCACTACTTTTCCAGGACTATATTTGGTATCATACATCATATTACCATTTAAATTTTGTACGACTTTCTATTTACGATGTATTTCTTTTGGTGCTTCTGTGCTAAATGTTATTCTAATTTATAAAATTTTACGATTTAAAGAAATGGGTAGCTTTGTTACAACACTACATACAATTAATATATCTATCCTACCCCCGCTATACTTTTTCGCTCATTTATATTACACTGATGTCATTTCAGTTTCTGCTGTATTGGCACTTTATTATTACTGGCTTAAATCGTTCCATAAAAGTGCTGCTATATGTGGTAAGAAAGTAAATAATAGTAATTGTACTCATAGTTTAATATTTTATTCTGCTACGTTTTCATACTTTTTAAAAATTATATTAAAATTAGTGGTGAATGTATCTAAATATTTAAATTAATGGTGAGAAAATAGTGTATCAATAATATAAAAAAAGAAAACATTAGATTAATTAAGAAAATATAGAATATATCAACAAGACAATTCTAATAGATAAGGACTACACACTAATAATGTAAAATCAAAATTAAGAGGCTCCATAAAATTAAAAAAAGATCCTCAATAAACAAACTTTAATAAAAAAAGCCTTTAGATTACAAATTTAGTTAATTTTTTTCTATATAAATAGGATCAAAGATAATAAAAACCTTGATTGACCTCTTATTATTGTTGTAGTACATATTAAATTGGATTCAAAATAATGAATGTATTATTCTTATATATATATGTTCTTTAAGGTTAATTAACACTATATTTTAAAGGATTTGCTAGCATAATGATGCGTCAAACAAATGTTGTATGGGTATCAATGTTCTTAGGTGTCAGTGTTATCAATTTACTGGTAAAATTGATAAGAGATCAGATGAAATATAATGCCGATTACAGATCTGCCAAATTAAAGGTAATACATAATAGTAATGTATAATGTGAAACCGAAATCTAAATTTGTATTTCCAGGGATTTTTTCACTCAACCGTCATATTAGCAAAATCTTTGGATTTGTTAAAATTTATAAAACAAGTACTTTCACTTTCTTGGTGCTACATACTTGTTATTTGTGCATTTCTAATGTTTGTAATTTTAAATGGATCAATTGTTGTGGGTGATAAATCTGCTCATATTGCAACTGTACACGTACCACAAGTAATTTAATTGTTTACTATCAACATAGTTATATTATTAATAATCTCTCCTAGGTTTTTTATTTTAGTGTATTCGCCGTATTTTTTGGATTTCCTTTGCTTTTACACAAATCTTTACCTGACTATAATTACTTGTACAAGCGAAAGTTTCTCATATCTGTAATGTTATTCTTAACAATTGTAATTATTCATTACAATACAATTGAACATCCGTATTTATTAGCAGATAATCGCCATTATATATTTTACATATGGAATAGACTTTATGGGAAATATAAATATTTTAAATATGCAATGGCTCCAATTTATTTGTCATGCACTTTTCTTATTATAACTAATTTAAAACATAAGAACCTTAGTTTTCAGTGTATGTATTATATTAGCACAATTGTAGTTTTGTTTTTGCAAAGCTTAATTGAAATCCGTTACTTTATAATTCCATATATTATCTTAAGATTAAACCTAAACAAAAATCAAACTAAGTTATTAATAATTGAATTTTTTCATCACTTATTAATAAATACTATAACTTTTTATATATTTTTCTACAAAGAGATTTGGTGGCACAATTTCGATTATGTACAAAAACTGATATGGTGATTAAAATTAAATATATAAAAATGATTTTAAAGTGTTTTCTTAATTTTTTTGAGCTTTGTTTCAGTTATAAGGTTTTAGGAGATTTTGAAAAAGATTATTTTAAATTGGTCATGTCTTTTTCCACTTATAAAAATTTTATTTTTTATCTATTTGAATTCTAATTTATTATGTGTGCAATAATTTTCTGCATTACTGCAGTACTCTGAACATATTTCATTTGATTTGGATCATCAATTTTTGGCATAAATGAAAAACTTCCCAGAAATGGCACCTTTGTAAGAGCTGCCAATTTTTCACCACCACCTGATGAAAAAATATTCGTTGGAATATTACAATGTGGGCAAAGATACCTTGATGAAAAATTATATTTTATATTTTAATTTTGTATTAAAAAATGTATACCCTTTCATATTTTCCACTATTCCAAGTATATTTAAATTGAGCTTATTACAAAAAGTCACTTCTTTACGCACGTCATCCAGTGATATTTGCTGCGGAGTAGTTATAATAATAGCTGATTTCTCACATGATATATTTCTCAAATTTTCCATCACAGCCAAATGTTCGTCAGAGGTACCTTTGGATACAGAAAAATGTTATTCATTACTTAAGGAAAGGAATTACAGATATTTGTCAGGGCTGTGCCGACTAATCCCAAAAACCACTGGAATCACTTGAGAAAATGACACCACTTGAGAAAATGAAGTTTTACAATGTCCTTTAGTTCTATGAACTCTTACAAGAAGAATATATGTCTACTAATAATGTTTAGTGCACTCAGCACTCTCTTAATCCAAAATGGACCCATTGTAGCAGCCTAAACATCTTAGATCTCACTTTAGAAAGTTGTTGTTAATAAACCTGAGGGTTAAGATATTCTCTGGTTTTAGCAATACTTGCTCAAAGACCTCTCTTGTCTTCACGGTTAAGACACCTATCTTATATCTTTAATATCCTACACTGCCTGTTCTTACGAAGGATAATCAAATATCGCTGGAGTATTAAATATCATTTTCAACTACTTCGTATTGTACTGATATAAAAAGATCGATCGATAACTACAAACTCGAGAATGGTGATTTTTCATGTAGAACAGCTGCTTCCTTTATCAACTACGTAGAACGCTTGACCACACGCGGATTAAAAAAACAGTTCAATCTATTTATCAACATACCCACCAGATATAGCAATTTTAGCTGTATACGGGATACGATGAGAGAACTTATAGAGCTGTTTATTTTCAAAATGGGGAAAACTAATTTTTATTATTCCGAAATATTTAACGTTTTCCATTTTAATAGAAATTTTATTGAATATTTGTATAACTTTACAAATATTAAGTTTTTAAGTAACTTAAATTTTAATACTCACAATAAAATATTATATGAAGTGTGAAGTGAGCTTTGTTTTAGTTATTAAGACTAATTTGTATTACACAAAGCAATGAACCTTACAGAAAAAATTGTAATTAGTAAATAAAATGACTAACCAGGTGGGGTATCTATTATTAAGTAGTCCAACTCCTCCCAACGCACATCGTTTAGAAACTGACGTATCATAGCATTTTTTTTTGGTCCTCTCCAAATAACGGCATCATCTCGATCTTTCAATAAAAATGCAACAGACATTACAGATAGATTTTTTTCCTTGACATATATTGGTATCCAACCACTTTCGCTTTGGTATACACATTGTTCTTGCAAGCCTAACATGAAAGGAACACTAGGACCGCAAAGATCAATATCTAGTAATCCTACCTTTTGAAAAATATTAATTCTGTTTTCCAAAATATTATGACATACCTTAAGACCACGATCTGCAAGTGCTAAACTTATTTGTGTACTAATAGTAGATTTTCCAACTCCACCTTTTCCAGATAGAACCAAAATTATATGTTTAACCTTGTCCATTTTTAAATACCAATTGCCCACAAAAACAAATTCCAATTGACATCAAATTTGATCAATATATACCTGTGGTTTCTTTTGCTTCCACAAAAAGTTATATTGATGTTTATTTTGTTTTGCCTCCCGAAGTCAAAAATTTACCGGGTGTATTCTACTACTAATTCGGAGTATTCGATATATGTATTTTAAAAATTACAGAGTTTTTTTTTATTTATTCAGAATATTTCAACCATTGTTTTGTCATCCAAATTTCTTTCTGTTTTAAACGTAAATTTTTTTTAGTACTACTATTAGTAACCATATACACCGGCCGGTTTAAATAGTTACCGGTGTTGATACGGCTACCTAAAAGAAGTGGTCGGTTGGAAGGATATTTAGGAAACAATGACCTTAAAAATAATCGCCATATTCCTGGGATCATTGCTTGACTTAATAAGAAAAAATATGGTTAATTTTAGGTCGGCTCTTGTAAAAACATGGTCACAAGTTCTGAACCGCTAGAAATTGTATTTGCTTTCTTGCTTCTTCGGTACCCGGAATAAAACTGTGTGCCAACTACACTACATCAACACTACATTATTCCATTGGCCGATACTAGGTCAACACTACATTATTCCATTGGCCGATACTATTTTTTCGTACGATGGAAGTTAGACTTCTCGATGCTAGCCACATCATTGCGGCTTGACGGTCAGAATAAATAAAGATGGACTGTTCTCCTGAATTATTCTGATATTATAAGCTATGTTTAACGGCCATTATGCAGGCATATACCACGGTGCAGGCTACGCCATGCATTCGCAACTCATTGGTGTAAAAAACTTTAAATATGTATGGTATTTTGCTCCTCCCAGTTGGTTCCAGCCGCGTTATATTTTTGAAACTTCACGGTTTCATTTTTGAAACTTCACGGTTCGAAAAAGAGCTTAGAGATCATCGTCCGTCGTGTCAATCTTGTCGGTTCCTATCAGACTTGGTTTTACACTTTTCGCAGATATTAAATACAATTATGGTTTACCAGTGATATTTTTTTGCAGGGTTTTCCCTTTCTAATACTTCGAAAAATTTATTCTTTTAATACCAAAGTTAAACTTGTTAGCAAAGAACATATACATTTTTATTTGGTAAAACTATATCCATTTTAAAAAAAATATTGATTGCTGGAATGTTTGTTTCAAAAGTTTTCAGTAAATACTAAATATTCATAAATAAAATTTATTAAAAAATGTCATTTTTAAAAACACCAATAATTTACCATTTCTACAACGACAATTTGTAATTTATAATGTATGTATTTGTAATATTTGGCAAATTTCCATGATTTTTTTTAACATATATATATTTCGGTATGACGAAAATAAAATTTCTTAATGTAAAATATATCTAATGCAAAATATTTTATAATTTTTATTATATAAATATTTGATAATTTTTACATTCCAGCAATCAACGTAATTTCTACTTAGTTTTAATAAAATGACATTTAAGTAATCGATAATAACATTCTGTGCCATGAAAGTCATTTTTCATACCATGATCCGGTTTCCTCGATCAATAAACATTGCTATAAGTTAAGCTGTCTACATATAAAATGAGCGCTTATGACTAAATTGCTCACATCAACAAAATTTTTGAGAAATTTTCTATAACCAGTAAAATTCTCTTATTATTAGAGCGTTTTGAATTGGTAAATAATATAGTTATTTTGCAGTGAATTATAGCTATATTTGTTTATAGTTAATGTATGGTTGTAATTCGTTAAACAACTGCCGAAAATTGTTCTTCTTCGATTGCATATGAATAAATTTAGTTAGGAGGGCAGCTGTAAGAAAAATATATGAAGTTTCAAGTTGTCACAGTGATCTAATTGTCAGTTGTCTGTCACACTGAAACTTAAGAAAAGAAATTAATTGTTTGTGTGCGCGTTTTTCAGACAATTTTCTTTGTAGGTTAAGTTTATGTATGTACTAAGATGTGAAAAATAACATAAAAAACGATAAGTAATTCTTCATGTTAAATATTTTGAGTTAAGTTAATTATTTGAACGTAATTACTGCTAGATAAAAGAAATATTTAACATGTCCTGCAGTGTAGTGTTATATAATTGAAATCAATTGTAGACTAGATAGTGAAATACAATTCGCCTATACTTTTTGTTGAATAATGATATAGCAAATTAATGTTACATTTATAAATTAAAATATATATTTCAGTTAAAAACCTATCCAAAATGAATAATACAATTGACGTTCCACATGCACGTGTTCACAAAGGTATTAATTTTGTCCATTTTATATTTTTGATGTAAGTTTTTGTTAATATGCCTTTGTCATAAACTAGTTTTAAAATATATATGTGGTGGCAATGGCGGTGGCGACATACATATTTTTTAACAAAACAAAACCTGATTTTCATTATGATTGATTTAAATTTTGTGGAAATATTAGTACCCATAAAATTGTTTTATATAAACTAATTCTATATATATAATTTCGAAATTTTGAAAATATTACATTAGTTCTCTATAATATTACTGAATATGAAGTATACTAAGATAATGTGTTTCGCTTAATTCTTAATGTGTTTTTGGAAAACCAAAAAATGGAAAATATTGTATAAATATACATCAACATATTGCATCAGAATTTGAATGGTTAAATAAAACGAACATAATACAGTATAAATAATATGTGTAGCACTTTGCCAAAAAATAATTTCTACATTTATTGACATTATGAGATAAGATCTTATTTCGATTCCTTTAATCTTCAAAACTAGATAAATACTAATATCTAGTGCGAAACACAAAATAAACAATAATAATATTAATATCACGGATTAAATATAATAAACGAAGGAAATAATCACGAATTACCAGTATAAGTAGCATTTAAAAAATGATATTAATTGTATTACCCTTTATATTTTGCGTACTAAAAATGGGTGTTAGTTTTAGGATCCTTTGGGGATAATAACTATCGAAAATATTAATTTGTTGCAAAATTTAAGTGTAAATCATTGAAAAATAAAATTATGTTACTAAGTATTTTTTAAATATTTTAATGACTGTATAAAGCAAAGGGTATTCCATATTTCTTTTCCTTTGTGTGGCTAAAAAAGATCTTACTTTGTGTATTTTGGCAAATTATTGATGTTACAGTTTATTTATTTCAGTACTTTTTCAAAACATGAGAAGTGAATCCCCACCATATAAATGATAAATTAACAAATTTTAGTTTACATAGTAGTCACTTAACCGTTAAGTGCCCCAGAGTTCCCACGGTCGTTAAAATTGATATATTTAATATTCTCTATTGAGTTATACTGTTAGGTCGGACTTTTTGTTTAAACTTCGAAGCCTACTTTAACAGCTTATTCATCATTTATTTTTTCCTGTAACATTAAGTTCATTTTTCGGAGCATTTCGCAAATTTTTAAAATTTTCGTGTTTCACATATGGAAAAATTGTGTTAGCAAATTCTTCTTGAAAAATACTTATTGGGATTAAAAAAATAGTTGTTTATATAAGTTTTTCCCGTAAAAAAAATATAATTATAATATGATGATACAATCATAAATGCCCAGGTATGGCTTGGCTATAGGAATAGTTCAATTTTATAGCTCTAAATCCAGAACGGCCTAAAATTCAGAGTTTTGACTAAAAATTGTATATATATGATTCGTTTGCAATATAATATATTTATATATTATGTTGCAAACGACTCATATATACAATTTCGAAGCTATTTTTAAGGGTTAAAAAATTTACCGAAAAAATAAAACACATTATTCTTAATAACATTTCACAAGTATTTTATTATAACCAGTTAAGATCAAATTTTCTGAAAATTGTTTTGCACATAATTTGTAATTATTTTGTAATATCGTGTTCTCTACCGATATTATATTTGTTGCAGACACAGTATGTCATATGTAACTTCATAAATATTTCTCCTTAACTTTTAAAAAGATGGGCTGAAGAAAAGATAACAATGAAGAATTTAACATTGTAATAAATTATAGAAGAAAACAATGAATTAACGTGAAAATTAAGAAAGAACCTATGTAATACATATCTGCAAGCTAGGATCCAACATCCATTTTCCTTTTGCATTGAGACAAATATCTGACTACTTTTAATATCCGTAACTCGTTAAAATTTTGAATTACGATTTTTTATAAAATTATCAAATTGTTCTGTAAAAGATGCGTTAATATATAATTTCATGACCGTATTACGAAAATTATGGCATTATTTTCATATTATCGTATTCACAGTATAGTCAGATATTCCATATTCATAAGGATAATGAGTATATCCAAAGAGAACCTGAAATTATAGATTTAATTAATGCAATTCGATAAATAATTTCAAGCAAACGCCATAAAAAGAATGAATAAGCATATGTGACTGAATCCGTACATCTTAAATCTTTAACTAAATTGGAGTCGAAAGTAATATTCTAGATTTATATAATATGCCAGTTGTAGGATAATTTTAGCTTCAAGTTGGTATAACTTCATTCCATGTTAGATAATGAGAATTCAGCACGACAAGAACTTTAACTTCAAGTTTTGATGTTATAGTAAATAATAACAAAAAAATATGTAACACGAATACGACGACATTGGAAAACTAATTAAGAACAGAATAAAATAATATTATAATTATAGTACATATTATGATTATTACTGTACGGCTTAATGGTGATGACATGACATAAGTATATTCATGTAAAACTCGCTATAGGCTATGCGAATTTTCATATGTAAATTTTATTCCTACTCAAATTGTATGATTTTCATAGCCTTAGTTTTATTAACTTTTAATTTACTCAAATATTGTTCTACTTTTTTATGTCCATAATATTTTTCAGTCCATTAATTTTACGAAAATCATTATTTTACAATATAACACAAATTTTTTTATAAATTGTTGCTAAAACTAAGTATTGAGGTATATGGCATTGTAGGGCCATAGCAGAACAATAAATACTGAGATTTAATTGTTTAGTTTCTGAAATACTTTATTAAGCTTACATATGAATGTCGCGTCCAGTTCCAAAACCCACATTGTCTAATCTAATTAATTTCTGGTAAAAACACTTCTTTGGTTTGTGACCGGTTATGGTTTCCGTTTATATATAACTTGATGGTACTAACGATCTATGCAAAGGCTACATTCGTTTTGGAAATAACCGCCTCATATAAGATGTGTTTCGAACAATTTAATTGCAATACTAACCTTATTTATGAAATTATACTATTAAACTATTTCTATATTTCTTTTTATTATTTTCAACTAGTGCTTTTATTCCATTATAATCAAATTCAACGCTATTTCTTACAAATGTTTTTGGCGAAAATCCATATTAAGCATGAGCTGATATGCAAAATCTTATCAATTTCTAAATAAATAACCTTTTCCTCTATTTTCTTTAACTTTGGTATTGGTTTTCCTTAAATTCCTTCTCACTTATTATACTTTATGAATCGTTCCTTTAACAATCAGTCCAGTTAATATTATTACATACAATAAAAAAGTGTGTGGAATCTATTTTTTAATTGCACTCGTTTATTTTGAAAGTGAGGCAAGTCAACTTTTAGTTATTCTAATAACTATATTTAATGTTGTACGTTTCAATTTCAATAGAAATTGTATTGGAGATTTTTGACTATAGATCTCTTACAGATATCAAAATTAAATTATCAGTCATTATATTAATTTCATTGGATCATTGGTGAAAATTGGTCTTGCCCCATTTCTCATATAATATCTTTTCATATATCTTTTTTCAAATAAACATTTATTTAGCATTTCGAAATAATAATTTTGGTGACTTATGTTTTTGGCGGAATATATGAAAAACACATATACAAAAAAACACATATATCAACTATCCTTGTTAACTGCACACACAGGTCTAAAATATACAAATATGTTGATGACTTGTAAGGTTTAAGGATCAGCAATTCTTACCTTGTCTCGGGTAAATCCAAAATTTGCTTCCCGAAAACTTAGGGACTACATATGAAACATATTAGCTGATATATGCATTGCCTGGTCTGCTAAACATTATGGCATTACATGTCGCAATTTTTTGAACAAATTTCATGTTGTTACCAATTTCTTAGTTTTGAAATTTTTCCATGAACTTCAAAGTGACTTTGAGGTGGTATGTCTTGTAATAAGTTTCTCACTTCTTAGATAATTCTCTAACAATGTAAGTTGCATCTGCCTCCAACAATTTTCTTTACTTTCAATACAAATTAAAAACTAATCATACATTGATATTTGCGATATATTTAATAAATCAAAACTACTTGTTGGAAAATAACAAAATATAAAAAAAATTTCAAAGTCACGAACAGCATTAGATAACTTTTACAGCAAATTATATGCCTAAAAACAATTCAGAGAATAGGTATAAACATTCCTCTTTATAATTTTGCATTGGTTAAAGTTTAGTAGCACAAATAAGCAAGATAATTATAGATGAGATAGGAATTATCGCGTTTTGATTAATTCCTTTAATTGGTGGCCTCTAAATATATGATGAATAATATTAATTTTTTTTCATCACTAGGTAATGGTAGGTAAATGGTAAAACCTTACACTTAAATGTCTATGTATATATGTTTATATTTAAATATAAATTTCGAACTTTTGGAATTCGTCAAATTTAAAAGTATAAAATTTTCAATTTAAAGCTTATTATAAGCTGCACTTAATTTTACATAGCTATAAAATAATACGTATATATCATTTTATATATAATATACACATTTTTATAGACTGTTTCGTAACATTAGGAGTAATTTATAATAAATTAATATTAATATATGCTTATTGACGCATACTTAATACCGAGGAAAATGTAAACTCTTAAAGTATTCCGAAAATAACTTTAAAGCTCAGCAAAATTAAATTATTTAATTAAATTTATAGAAGTTTGCATTTTTAATAATAAACTTTCACAACACTTTAGCTATCAATTTTTATTAATTTTTTTACTACGATAAATAGTTAAGCTTTTTGCTTAACTTCAAAGTTAATAATACAAAAAATATACATATCGGCTGTTAGTTAATCTTTACATGTTGCGTTGTGTTTTTACGATGTACTCAACCAGTTTTTGAATATTACATACAAAAAGTTTAAATTGATAACTGAACAAAGTACCTCTTTATGTTATCAATTTTTTAACTGTAGAGGTTAAATAACTTAATAATATTCAGTGTGATTTCTTTATCTTGTTTGAAAAATATCTTCAAATATATATATATATATGTTGTTATATATATATATATATATATATATATATATATATATAACAACATCTGAAGCTATTATTAAGTGTACAAAATAGTTAAATAATTAAAATAGAGAATGTCGATTGTAGAATACATCTAAAAGTAATTTTTAAGTAAAATTTTATGTGTTTAAACTATTTAATTAGTTCTTTTAAGAAACAAATAATGCCTGCACAGGATAATTTGTTTTTGTTTAGCAAAAAATGTGATCGTCCCAATGTAAAAAAAAAATTGTCTTTAGTTTCAAGAAAAGCAGAAAAGAGAAATGATTTTGAATCAAATTTCTCTATTAAAACCGATTTATATATGTGTAAGACAATGTTGCATGACTTTTTCCTTATTTATATTTAAATTTCCCAGAACTAATATAGACTTTTCAAAATTTTGCATTATCAAGATTTTGTAAAATTATCTGTGATCTAAAATATTATTTACTGAAATTAGCGCTTTATATATTTTTGATAATAGCTATGCCGTGGTTTGGAATGGATATTGGTGGAACACTAACAAAATTGGTTTACTTTGAACCCAAAGACATTACAACTGATGAGCAAGATCAGGAGGCAGAAATTTTAAGAAATATTCGTCGATATTTAACTAAAAATTCAGCTTATGGTAAAACAGGTCACCGAGACACTCATCTACAGGTACATTTATTGACATTATTTATATGCGAATTTATATATTCTATTATTAAGGTCTGCTATACTAAAAAGTTTCAATGAAAGCTTAATTATGAGTATTTACACATGCACACATCTATATATTTATACACATTTATTAGATGTATATTATATACATATATTCAGTACTAATTTTAGAGCTTTTCCATAATTCACAATATAGTTTCAATTGCGATAGCTTTGGAATAACTGAGAGTTTAAAATCTCAATGAACGCTCTGCGGCTATTCGATGTTGCGTCCATTAAACATAATCGCGGTCCCGCTTTGCGTTCTCTATTTGTTATAGGTTGTTATATTAATGTAAAGTCTATATTTTGAACAATATAACGGCAATTTCATAATATAATTTGTCGCTTAATTGTTTTTTCATCAAATTTTTATTTAAAAAAATTATATATTTAGCAGAACTACAGTTTTCTGGGAATTACATTTTTTGCATTATAAGTTAATAGTAAATAATGTGTCAGCTGTCTTATATCTGCGAAAATTTATACATATTTTATTTTAAATAATTACTCTATAGTTTTTTAAATTCTGAATGACAAAGTTTGGCATTTTCTGTAAATATATTGTTATTATTTCTATTAGCTTAGGATAATATTTTGAATTGTTTGCTATACGTCCAAAATCAACTAGCATTTGTTCATGTTGATCCCAATAGGATCCACATGAAAAAATGCTAGTTGGATGGTTTAATAAAAGGCTTTTATTAAAAGCCTTTTATTTTTTTAATAAAAGGCTTTTATTAAAAGCCTTTTATTAGTCTGGATGGTTTAATAAAAGGCTTTTATTAAACCATCCAGACGTTAACGACTCAAAGCGAGACCCTCATTCGTTAACGTCTGGATGGTTTAATAAAAGGCTTTTATTAAACCATCCAGACGTTAACGAGTTGAATTGAAATTAACATCCACCGAAACAGTGATTAAGTACACATCTCGATACTTAGCTCAATATCAATCCATTTCAACTCAATCCCAGTGCATGGAAAGTTGTAACGTATAAAAACCACTAAACCACTTTTCGACTAAACACAACTTAGTTCTTTGCTGTAAAACTATTTTATTATTTAAATGTAAATCGATTTTTGATAATATAAATTCTGCTATCCGTGGTGTAAAAAATATGAGTTGTACTGAATGTACAATAACAGCTGGCAATTTTTTTGGTCACTCAGGTTTAATTTTTTTAAGGGTAAAACAAAAAAGTTGGAAAAAAAAATTCCCAATTATTGAGTTAAAAATTGTAAAAGTTGGAATCTGGAAAAAATTCAATATCATTTCAATACAAAAATAATGTTCAAAATATTATCTGCTTCGTCTACAGAAAAAACATTCTGAATATATTATATTTGCTTATCTGCTTTCAATTTGACTAAATAATTTAAGTTATATTTTACAATTTAAAATATTTCATGAAGATTAAATACATCCTCAATATTTTACAAAAGTAACATTCCAGCACACCTACTACCATTGTTATAAATCAATCTCACCTTATAAAATTTTTAATAGCTTTCCCTAATTTTATGAATATATATTATTTCTCGATGGTATTTATGAATAATTATTATTTCTAGATGGACAATGTAGAAATACGTAAAAGAAGAGGTTCTTTGCATTTTATTAGATTTCCCACATCCGAAATGGGAAATTTTTTATCCTTAGCTAAATCTAAAGGTATGGCACAATTGGTTACTACAGTGTGTGCGACGGGAGGCGGAGCCTTTAAATTTGAAAAAAAATTTAGAGATGTAACTTTTTTAACTTATTTAAAAAATTTATTTATTTTCTAAAAATAACCATAGGAAGTTAATATGAAACTGGCAAAATTTGATGAACTAGATACATTAATAAAAGGAATTTTATTTGCAGAAGTTCAAAATTCTACAGAGTGTTATTTCTGGGAAAATGCTAGTGACATCAAGTATGTAATAAGAATTAGTAGTATAAATTTTAAGAACACATTAAATAAATTTACTGAAAACTTGTGTATTTCTTACAGAAATAGTACTAAAAAAGCTTTTGACTTTTCAAAACCATATCCCTTTATATTAGTAAACGTTGGTTCTGGAGTATCTGTTTTGGCAGTATATGGACCTGGAAATTATAAGCGTGTTTCCGGTACAAGGTAAATATCAATAACTAATATATTGTGATACAGTTGCGTTATTGGAATTAAATTTTAAAATAGATTTGAAATCAACAGAATATGTTTAACAAATAGTAATCATATATACCATTAGATACAATTCTGATTGTTATTTTAATAATTGTTTCAGTTCTCATTATTTTTCAGAATTTTGTTAATATTATTTATGAAATAATTCTGTTTATATAAAAAAAAGGTATGCAGGATAATAACATGTATATGAACTTCTTGTATTATATGTATTTCCATCTTATATGTCGGATTTAAAATAATTAAAATATAATAATTTTTTTTTAATATTTATTATAGACTTCTTCAAATAGATAAAAGAAAGTTACTTTTTGATTTATTAACAAAATTTTCTTGTATACAAAAATTTATTTTTGTCTTGAGTTATACGCTAAAAAAAGTATACAAATATAAATTTAAAAGCTAAAATATCATTGCAGTATAGGTGGGGGAACATTCCTTGGACTCTGTTGTCTTTTAACTGGCTGTACTACGTTTGAAGACGCTATACAACTGGCAACTGAGGGTGATCATACAAATGTCGATAAATTAGTAAAGGATATTTATGGTGGTGATTACGAAAGATTTGGCTTGCATGGGGATTTAGTAGCATCTAGGTAATTTATTGCAATTTTTTGTAGAATTGTTTTGTTCTAAAAAAAATAATTTAGTTTTGGTCAAATGAATACGCAAGATAGACGGCAGAGTGTTTCCAAAGAAGACTTAGCTAACGCCACGCTTGTCACAATAACAAATAATATCGGCTCGATAGCTAGAATGTGTGCACTAAACGAAAAGATTGATAAGGTGAAAATAATTTTGGAAAAACAAAAATATAATTAATTCTTCTTAAATTTAGGTGGTATTTGTTGGTAATTTTCTCCGTGTTAATCCAATTTCAATGAAACTTCTTGCTTATGCTATGGACTATTGGTCGAAAGGTTCTTTAAAAGCTTTATTCTTAGATCATGAAGGTTATTTTGGTGCACTTGGATGTTTACTTCAATTCAATGGAGAATTAGCAGCGGCTTTACTTGAAAATGACACTGAATAGTGAAGTCTTTTGTTTATAATATTGCTCAGATGTTTAATATTTATATGCAATTATACTGTTTTTTTTTTTACTTTTTATATCATGTTATGTTATTTTAAGAGAAATAAGTAAAGAAGGGAAAAATAAATTATAAAAAATAGGGCTATGTAATGCAAATGATGTTGTTAATATGTTAGAACGAACACAAACCCTTCCAGTCACACATAATTGTAATTCAGTTAAGTTAGGTTTACTATTCATAGTGCGTAATGATTTTGACATTCCTTTTTTCGCGTGTAATAACGACATATGGTTGTTCGATATTATAAAGGTTGAAGTGGTGTTTCTTATTTAAATTTTTTTAATTTAAAATCAGAATAGTTACTATGTTGTCAAATAAAATTTTTGACCTAAAGAAAATACAAGCAAAAGAAAATCAAAGTTGACAATAACTATCCCAAAAAAATCAAATCGAATAAATTGAAATAAGACAGTATTCAGAAGGCCACTAAGCGTAAATAAGTTAAACAAAAAGCTTTATCCGAGCAGAAAAAGAAAACAAATATTAATTAACACTTAAAAAGGAAATAAAATAGAAATATTTATTTGAACAGCAATAAGAAAATAGTTGAGTATATTAGTTACAATTTCAAAAGAAACTAGCCGGGTCGAAATAAAATGTGAAAAATCTCATGGTTTGTATTGATTTTCATTAAATTTTCATATTTTACCAATTTCTCGGGCAATTTTGAATATTTTTCGAAAATGTCTTCGGAACAGCTGGAAATTAAATTCCCTACACGGAGATATCAAATATGTGGGGATTGCTTCAGTTTAAAGGTTTTTAAATTTTTTGCGAAAAATTCTGATGTTTTGTATTGATTTTCAATAAATTTTCATATTTTACCGATTTCTCGGGAAATTTTGAATATTTTTCATATTCAAAATTGCCCGAAACATATTCAAAATTGCCCGAAAAATCGATAAAGTGAGCTGGAAATTAAATTCCTTACACGGAGATACCAAATATGTGGGGATTGCTTCAGTTTTAAGGTTTTTCAATTTTTCGTGAGAAATTCTGATGTTTTGTATTGATTTTAAATTTTCATATTTTACTGATTTCTTCGGCAATTTTGAATATTTTTCGAAAAGGTCTTCGGAAATGAGCTGGAAATTAAATTCCCTGCACGGAGATACCAAATATGTGAGGATTGCTTCAGTTTTAAGGTTTTTCAATTTTTCGTGAGAAATTCTTATGTTTTGTATTGATTTTAATTAAATTTTCATATTTTACCGATTTCTCGGGCAATTTTAAATATTTTTCGAAAAGGTCTTTGGAAATGAACCGGAAATTAAATTCGCTACACGGAGATACCAAATATGTGAGGATTGCTTCAGTTTTAAGGTTTTTAAATTTTTCGTCAGAAATTCTGATGTTTTGTATTAATTTTCATTAAATTTGCATGTTTTATCGATTTCTCGGGCAATTTTGAATATTTTTCGAATAGGTCTTCGGAAATGAGCTGGAAATTAAAGTCCCTAGACGGAGATACCAAATATGTGGCGATTGCTTCAGTTTTAAGGTTTTTCAATATTTTGCGACAAATTCTGATGTTTTGTATTGAATCTCATTAAATTTCTATATCTTAACGATTTCTCGGGCAATTTTGAATGATTCGACCTGAATAACATAGAAGTAAGCATATTTGCTTGCAAAAATTTCTATTTTAACGCTATAAAAAGGTAATTTAAAGCGGTAGTACTGCAATGTTCATCTTCATAAAGTTTGCAGGCTTCAAGGTTCAAGATGGGAAATACAGGATATGATTTTTGAAATATGATATATTTCGCTATGAACACAAAAAATGTCCTCAAGGATCGATCTATATTTTACTAATCTAATTTACTAGAGACTATATACCTCTTCAGGTTAATAAAATATTTCTAATCTTCTATAATTTTTTAGTTATTTTGCAGTACTACCGCTTTAATTTACGCCATCATGGCAACAAATCTTCATGTCCGCTTCTGCTATTTTTGGAAACATATTTTAGACTAATTAAATTTACTAAACGATTAGTAAATCGCTTAGTATTAAATTTATTATACGATTAGTAAATTTAATAGCCAAAAGCTAATTTTTTTTTGCTATAACTAGACCTCCTTTAATTTACTTTTTAAAATTTTTGTTGATGGCAGATGTTGAACTTGAATTATTTTTGCTTTAAAATTATAGTTATTTATTAAAATCTTAATTAAGTTTATATAGTTATAATGTAAATTTTAATTTCATTTACAAATTATACAAATATTTACGTGCTAAATTAGTATGGAATATAGTAAAAATTAGTAATTTTTGTTTAAATAAATTTTAAGGGATTTGTTTGTTAAAAATTTCACTGAAAATACGATTTACTGTAAATACTAGGGGAAAACAACTACTAACATCGTCTAAACATCTGCCTTTTAAAAGGCTTGTACAAACGATAATTTTTTACTTTACATTCTAATATAACGGTAGTAGAACTTAAACGTTGCGTTTACGTACTAGCTAGTTTACCATAGTTTGTCAAAGTCAATTCGTTCATAGCGAATTCGTTTATGGAGTTAGAGGGATATAAAGATACAGTTAACTGTTAAGATATTTTTGACGTTAAGCAGTTAAGTGGTAAATAGTTTTATAGGCTTGAATTGTTTAAAATAAGAAATTAACACTTTTAATATGAAGTTTTAAAAATTAATTAAATTGAATTGAAAGTAAAGGAATTTATAACTATCCTTGTTTTCATTTTATTACAACCACAAAATGAACATCCGCTATTTGATTTACCTATTCGGTATTTTAAAAAGTTGTAAAAGTGAAGGTAGAATTTGTATTATGGCTTTATAGTCAACAAATTTATATATTTTCTAAATTATAGAAATCGATGTTGTCTTTGGTGGAAATGTGACAATTAAATGCATTTCAAACACAAGTAATCCGATATGGTGGAGTTTTAATGAAAGAAATCTTACTGGACCTTCTGATAAGTAAGTATCTTTTTAAGTTCCTGTTTTTTAATATACCTGTGATTTCACAAGTCCAGATTACAGGAATATTGGATATAAAATTATAAATGTTATATTCCAATACATTTTTTGCTGTAAATGCGTATATAGTATTTTAAAATATTATTTAGAGGTCTAATCTAACAATAGTTATAACATTTCGATAGCAGTGGTACCTTTTTTTTTTCCTTAATTTTTTTAAGGATAAAATTTTGGTAACCGAAATACAGTCCCATTTGATACTAGTTTAATAAGTAAATATTGCCTTGAATATTGATTTAATTTTATTAACTAATATTTAAAGTGTGCACCTATCCTTTATAGTAGACCTATTACAAATATGGGTTGTACTTGTACTATACTCTTTACACATATGGGCTGTAGTTCTGAGTAGTACAGAGCGGATGCGGTTCACGGTACAACAATTTGAAGAAGTCATTCTTTTTTTATTTAGTGAAAAAGTGGAAAGAGTGAATATGTGGGGGTATCTATCGTCAAAGCGTACTAAGGTTCAGAGTTTAAGAGTTTAGATATTTGCTGGAAAAAGTTCTTCTCACTTATCAGAAGGTCCGGAATTGAGCTTCCAACAAGTTTGAGTAAAGTTTATGTTTTCTATTCTTAGTCGAGCTAGATATGTTTTCCAACAGATGTTTCAAATTTGTTCGAGATATGAGTTTTACTTTTGATAAGTGATGTTGAGTTGCATTTTGTTGCCACTATTAATCGGTTTTTGATTTAAAATAATTTGGCTTGCCTTAATATAAAGGAAGGTATATTTTATTATTCGTTCAACTTAATAAGATAAAAGCTAATTTTATTTCTTGGTTAGTACGGTCGTTACCATTTATATCTATATGAATGTGCCTTTGAAAACACATATAGTTTACATAAGTTTTTTTCACATTCCATTTTGTATTATTTGGATAAATTGTGATATATTATTGTTTGTTTCGACGTTGATTATGATGTAAATAGAGCTTTTTGAGCTTGTTATATTGCACTGATTTGTGTACCTCACTGGACTCAAAAACATTTCTATAGTCTAGAATTTGTCAATTGTGTTACAGAGAGTTTTAATGATATTCAGTACATTTAAGATTATATTGACTGCAATTAAAGATTTCGGTTTGTTTTATTAACATGGGATTTGCATTGTATTTTTGGTTGATGATAATTTCTTATGTTGTCAGTTTTATGAATAACTAAGTGTAACACTAAGTGCTGTAGTGTAACACTAAGGACTAAGGTATGAACTGTTTTGTAATACATGTTCCTTTGATTAAATGTTATCTTTGACCTATGGTAACTCCAAATTTCCAGGTTCTTAAGAAATATTTATGGAATATGTCTTTTTATTTCTAGTTTTGCAGCCGCATTATTATGTTTTTTTTTGGATATCAAGAGATATCCATATTATGTCCAAAAAAATATATGTGATCTTTTGTGCTGAAGGATAAAATGTCTGCAAATTTTTCGGGTAGTCACTTTGATATGTTAATAATCTATTTTATTCATTTAAGTAGCCTAACAAACTTCGTAAATCTTTTTAAAGTTCAACTTTCACCAGTCTCCTTAGAGTTTTTGTAAGCGACTTACAGTACCGCTTATAAGTATATTTACGCACCCATAAATATCATCTTTAGAATTTTAAATTTTTAAATGCATATTCGACATATATGGTTAACTAGATAAATATCATCTTTTTTATTATGTTTGTCTTCTTAAGACTATTATTTCAAATCATGTTTGCAATTTTCAAGTGCAATTAGAATCTTAAATTGCTTATTCGATACATATGGTTAATTGGAAAGGTAAATAATTTACATTGGAATTTATATAAGAATGCATAATTTTTTGGTAATTCATCATTAATAAATTGAAAACTGGAAAGAATTTAAGTTTTAGTAACGAATTAAAATACTTGTGTTTTGTGATCACAATTTTGCAAGTGGTAGTTATATATATAATTTAAATAGTTTCTTTGCGAGTAAAAACACTATGGTCATAAGTCTAAATAAATAGATAAAATAACTTTCAAATTTTCTCAGTACTAAAATTATAAATAAAAACAATTTCAAAAAATTTGGAATTAAGAACAGAGTTCTCAATGAAGATTTAGAATTTAGGACAGCAAACGAAACATGGAATGTATGACACCTTCCCTAATGATTTGGGGTTATTTCGGAGGTAGTACGGTTGAAAATTGTTAATGATTTATGCGAAAAGAAGGCTACTTAAAAAAACATGGATAATGATATACATCTGGAGCACGATTGAAGAAGGTTCGTGGTTCTTTCATGATTTGTGTTTATTTTGAAGCTAGTGCAGTAGAAGGTTTTTATCAGTTTTATTTTGTACGCTATAATACGGTCAGTGTTTTATACCATATTTATGTTGGTTTCACATTGCTCTCGTAGAGTCTACGACGATCATTCGTGCAAAGAATGGATACGGCAAAACAAGAAAATGATACGCCTGAAAAACATTTCTATATTCTAGAATTTCGAACGAAAACCTTGAAATCTAATAAAAAGTACAGTATATCCATATTATGTCCGAAAAACGTGTCGCTTATGAAACCAAAATTTATAATATCCGTACTTAAGATATGTGTAGCATTTTTTAGCTGATTAATAAATAAAGAACAGTTTCTTTTACCAATTTTACATCTGTGAAGGAATTGATCGTTAACGTGGAATACTTCATAATCATTATTCAGCATGTTGTAATTTATATTGTCTGGTCACAATATCATTTGGTATAATACTTTTTTATATTCTCTCTTATTTGTTTTTTTTTCTTTCAGTTTATATGTGTATTATAAGAATTCTGTGGTAATTTTCTGATGAAAATGCTTTTTCGAATTGTTTGGCTATACTGAGCCTAATCTGTATCTATTTTTTATTTTCAATTAGAGTATTCTTTTGGGTCTAGTGGCCTACTCGTTTGTGATCTTCATTTTAAAATATTTTTTATTGCTGGGATGTATACATAGACAAAACTTATACTATTTCCATATTTGTCTAAGCATTTGTGTATTAGTTCTATGTTTGTTCCCGACTTTCTAGCGTG
Organism: Empis livida; assembly: GCA_963932195.1. NCBI lineage: Eukaryota > Metazoa > Arthropoda > Insecta > Diptera > Empididae > Empis > Empis livida. The sequence continues at coordinate 7,743,122 of OZ010647.1, forward strand.
ATTAGGAAATGTTATTAAGTTCACCATATGTAATGTAATTTGAATTAGGTAATTTTATTGGGAATTCTATGCTTATCCTTAGTAACTTCGTTTTAAAATATGTATGTTAAAATTTTGAAGACCTCGTTATTGTATGCGTTCAAAGTATGTTCCTGTATGCCGTCTTTAAAAAAATAGTCACCCTAATGTGTGAGTAGTACTCTAAAAACCTTTAACATTATAGTTACCGTAATGTGTGAGTGCTAATATTTTCAATTAGTTTTTTGTTTATTTTTTCCATGTTGAAAATATACAAAATAAAAGACCTAAGTGTTTCATAAAAAGACGACAGAAAATTGTCCGGAAAATTATTCGGACAAAAATAATTTTATTGGCTCGACAAATCTAATTTTTAAAATTATTTTTTTTATTCCAGATTTTTTACTACTGCAACAAAATTGAATGTCAATGAAGAAATATTAGGAGAAACTTCTGGTTTTTCTGTTATGCACAATTTGACAATTGTTGATATTGAAATCAAAGATAGTGGAAACTATACGTGTCACTCAAAATTATCGAATAAAACGTTAAATACATATTTAATTCGTCCGTATTTTGAACCTGAAGTCGTAGATTCGAGTTCAAGAACAATAAAAATTCGTATGGGACAATCACATAAATTGTATTGTCTCATAAAAGTTTTTCCTGTAGAAAATATTGCAAAGGTTATCAAATGGACAAAAGACTTCATAAATTTAGATGGAAGTGTTTATAAAGAATATGTTCAAATAATAAATGGATCACATATTAATACTACTTTGGAGATAAAACAAGCTTTTAAAAAAGATAATGGGACATATGCCTGCATGCTCTTATCAAACTCCGCTCTAAAAAGAGAAATTTCGTTATTAGTTTTAGATATCCCACATGTCAGTATTGATTATGTAAAAGCAGTTGGTGCTAATAAAATATTTCTTAATTGGACTGTCGATGACGGAAATGATGCGGTACAAAAATACTTTATACAATACATGCAAGAAGGTACTCCCACTTTCACATACTATAATCATGTTGTTGACGGAAAAAATTATTCATTTATTTTGGAAAATTTTCAACCCAATACGAACTACCAATTACGGATGTCAGCTAAAAACCGATTTGGCGATGGTCCTATAAATTCATATAATCAATGGGTTCGAACTTTAGATAAAGATCCCATATTTACTCCACAAATTGAAACTACGGGTAGTTCCTCTTCGACAATTACAATTGGTTGGCAACCACCTCCAGCAGATATTCTTGAGTACATTCAATATTATGAATTAATTATTTTTGAATCAAAAAACAATATTCATCAAATAGTTGAAGAAGCAATATATCAGCAAAATAGTCGTAACTTACCTTATATGTTTGACAATTTAAAAACAGCCACAGTTTATGAGTTTAAAGTTCGAGCTTGTAGTGATTTAACTAAAATTTGTGGACCATGGTCCGAAATCGTAAATGGTACAACAATGGATGGAATGGCTAGTGAACCACCAGAACTGAAAATTATTTGTTCTCATTTTAATATATCTAGGCGAAACTCCGTATCTGTTAAGTGGGAGTATCCAAAAATACCCAATGGAAAAGTAATATCCTATTTAATTCAACTGGATGGTATATCTGTATATCGTTCTGAAGGGAAGTATGTAAGAGAAACATGGGGACCTAAAGTACGCAGTGTCGATGAACCGAACCGGAAAACAATTTATGAAGGAGTGCCTCCAAATACGAATTACACAGTCACAGTGTCAGGAAGGACACGTAATAAGAAAATAGGAGAGATAGCAAGCGCTTCATGTTCTATGCCAATAACTATTCCTGATAGTATTGATAGAATAGATTGGAATAATATAAAAACAAGTAATGATAAGACTGTATTTCGGATATTTATGCCAAAAATAAGTGAAAGAAATGGGGATATATGCTGTTATAGAATATTTTTAGTGCGAATAAAGAATCAGAACAAAGATTTACCTATGCCTGAGAATTCGATCATTGCCTCATATAGTGAAGTGTACAAAATTAATAACACAAATGGAGGGACATACTTAGCGGAAATGTTTGCTGGAAATTACTACAGATCTGAAATATTTTTAGGCGATGGTAAAAGAATATTTAATGATGAGGAAAGTCAATTAAAATCTGATGAAATGTGTCGAAAATGCTACAGCGGAATTCAACAGAAGAATATTCAACTAACTGAAAATCTTGTCGGCACATTCACAACCCTTAAACCAAAAGGTACAGATTTGAAATAGTCCGTAAAATTAATTTCTTGTTAAACTAAGATAACATTGGTAGCACATTTCGGCTATTAAATATATATATATATTTTCACAGGGTATATTCAGAAATCTTACATAAAAAATATAATAAATATGGAAAACTCTAGCATTTTTAAATTTGCAATATTATTAGTTATTTTTGAGTCTGCAGCAAATTGAGGTTCCATTAATCTTAGTTTTTATGTTATATTAGTTTTTAACAATTTTGCACTTACAGTCGAGAAAAATTATGTGTTATAATTGTTCTTCTAAGAAACTTGCTCTAGAAGTTTATCTACACATTTTCATACCTATATAAACAGAGAATAATTAAAAAATTATTCATTAATTCACAGAGCAAAGCTTAGTTTTTTTAGTTCTACATTAATATTAAATGTTGTAATAGAAAATTATAAACTTTTAAAGAATTGTAAATTATTTCTGTAAAAACTTACAATCCCCTTTTTAATGGATATTACCCCATTTTGTATAAAACTTATATAAAACTATTGTCATAGGCTTGGTAAATTCTTTCTATAAATAATAATTAAACTAATTTAAATTAATGAAACTGATGAACAATGATAATATTTTTTGTATATATGTTATAATATTTATTTTAGATAGTGACGACGCACAAATTATCTCCGAAGCGGCTTTAAATATTAAACGGAACGTGCGTACTATAAACCATAATGATGATCAAGAAAAGCATCGCATTATAAATTCAACTCTTACGGAAACATCAGGTTATTCTACATTCAATTATGTTCCATTCGATGGAGAAATTGACGTGGAAAGTAACTATACAGGGTTTTTAGAAATTATAGGTAATGTTTTATTAATTTCTTGTATAAAAACATAATAATTATGATATTATCGACAAACTCTATAATAAAAATTCGAACTGTTCGCTTTTCATGCATTGTTGAACAAATTACATGTAATTAGGTTTCTAGGTTTGTACAAAGAAAATTACATTTTTAAATGAAACTGTAGGGATTAATTTATTGGAGTTTAAAATGTAAATGGAAAGCTACTTTTTTGGCTCTTCTTTTGTACAGTTGAATTACCATGTTTTATGAAATATTGATATCATTTAAAAATTACTTCATAATAAAAAATTTCTTTTGCCGATTTTTCGTCCTAAATTAATATTTATTGAATTAAAAAAATAAATAAATCTGAATACAAATATTGTTTTATATTTTTACTATACTTATTTGTTTACAAATTTATTGTTATTCAATAAGTAGTGAAAAATTTTCTTTCGATAAATTTGTAATATTTGTATTTCTAATAAGTCCTGAGATCCATATTTTGCCCGAAACGTTTTTTTATCTTTATTTGTCTATAAACTTGTCATGCAAAATCAATATATTAATAATGTTACATTATTAAACAATATCAAATTCCAAATTTCATGTATCCGTTTTGCAATAGCTTTTTGAGCCGATTAAATTAAAATTTGCTTTTTGCCGATTTATTTTTTGTTCTAAATTTATAAAAACTTTATTTTTAAGCTACCCAACTAATTTAAATTAATGATACTGATGAACAGTGATAATAATTTAGTTGGGTATAAGCTACCCAACTAATTTAAATTAATAAAACTGATGAACAATGATAATAATTTAATAATAAACTTATGAACAGTGATAATAACAAATTACTAAATGTCGTTACGTGCCTTAGAATAAATATTTACACATTAAAATATAAAACATTCAATATCCTAAAGAACATAAAAATGACTTAAACCTCATAATTCTGAATTGATATCTGGAAAACATAAATTAAAATGAAGGGCACAATTCTAAATTGATATCTGCAGAAATTGATATCAATTAATAGCATGCACTAGCTGAGTTTTCAATACCATATTTAGTTATAGAATTTCGTACTTCATAATTTCTTTATATTACGCTTAATAATAAAATAGAAATGCTATATTTTACAGTGCGGAATAATTGGCAAAATAGGAAGGATGATTTAATACTATCGGCGTACAGCAGTTATTTTGATATTTTATCACCGAAAGCTGCTATGGATTCCTTCAACAATACGGATGACTTTATGCTTATGCTGAATATAGTAGTACAAGTGTTATGTGCTCTACTTTTACTTGTGTTGTTATTACTGGTGGCATTATGTTTTATGCATCATTATTATAGCAAAGGGGATGGACAAGGTGATGAAGTGATCAATTTAAGAGATTCATTAAGGTTTGTTATTAAAACTAATTCAATAAGACAGTAAAACTAATAGTAGGATTCACACGGTCGAATAAAAGTAAAGCATTGTTTAATGACTCAATTTGTCATAAAAATAATTAACGGTCATTAAAATCTTTGTTTTATTTAACAAGTAAGAGAAGTATTATTCGACAAGATATTGGACGGACAGAAATTTATTTGATAAACTGTGAGAATCGTAGTAATAACACACATCTATTTACTAGTAAGATTAATATAATAATACAATATCCGGAAATTTTTTTTGCTTAATTGCTTACTAATCAATAATGTATTACGAAATTTATTTATGACCCAATAATTTTATAAGAAATTTTTGCATGTAGCTGATTTTATAGATTTCAAAACCAGCAAGTACTTAAGGAAAGTTTTGACAGATCCGATAAATGTTATCCATTTTCAGTGGCCACTGATAAAACTATGAAGGTAAAAAAACATAGGAGTATTTTAAGTTTTTCGTCAAGCTTCCATAGTGCGACAATAAATTATTCTCGTAAAGAAATTAAATAAATAAATTAAGTCATACATTCTTAAATGTAAGATAATAATCTGTCTTTACGCAAAATAACGAATTTGAGGGGTTTACGCTTTCTAAATACAACCAAAAAAAAAAAAAATCTAATGTATTGAGATTATTACACATTTCAAATACTACTGAAAATTATTATAGATCTCAAAATTTTATTGTTTATAGTGTACTAATCATTAAGCTTTAATAATTATTTATGTTAAAAACACAAATTGCGCTAGAAATAATAATTCAAATTCAAATAAATGATATTTGAGTATTTTTATATAAATAGATTAAAATATTTGAAATAGTAACTAAAAGTTATTGTAGCGAATTTAAAAAATAAATTTTTATTTTTGCAGTAGAGCATTTTGTGGAGGAAGGACCAGCAATCATCGGCACATAATTGGTTCTGCTTTAAGTAAGCCAGCTGATATAGGTCCTTTATCGAAAAATGATTTAGCTCATGCTTATGTTATTCGTCACAAGGATACTGACTATGGATTTTTAAGAGAATATGAAATGCTTCCTAATCGTTTCAACGATAGAACAACTAAGAATTCTGATGCCAAAGAGAACGGTTACAAGAACCGATATCCAGACATCAAAGCTTATGATCAAACTAGAGTAAAGTTATCGCTTATTAATTCTGCTTCCGGAAGTGATTATATCAATGCAAACTTTGTTATTGGATATAAGGAGCGTAAAAAATTTATTTGTTCACAGGTATTGATTATTCATACTATTTTAAACATAATATAAAAAGATTAATTGAGGAGCTTAGTGGATAAAGATGTTAATCCACATTTTGGTGAACTGAAATATTATTCAAAAAATGCAAGTTTTTAAATGCATACTAAAATATGCCCGTTACGGTATTTTCTGCTTTAGAAAATATTTATATAAAATAAATTTGTATACAAATTTATAATATTGTTTGATATTTTTACTACACTACTTATTTGTATACAAATTTATTGTCATTCAACAATTTCCATTTGATAAATTTGTTATATTTTATTTCTAATAACGGTGAAAAGATAACCACAGTATACCCGAAACGTTTTGTTTGTATCTTTCTTTACTTGTATAAAATATTCCTATGTTTTTACCTTCATAGTTTTAGCCTTATCTTATCAAAACGATAACTTTATAAATAAAAATGGACTGTTTATTGATCTTCAATTATATCATTCTTTACAGATCTGTGAATGTATTTCATAATTTTTCGTTTGTGATTGCGAGCTTCACACGATACTTGCACAGTGAAATAATTCAGTAATTCTATAAAATCTTACACAATCATATATGGGATGATTGTAAAATTATCTTACTTTTTTTTTTTTAAATTTTTTTTTTACAAAAACATTGCAATATCCTACCACTTATATAAAACCATTGCACTTTATATAAAACCATTGCTCCACTTTATATAAAAGAAAATGTTTACTATATAAATTTCTTGAGGATATAGCAATACCAGATCTTTACTGTTCTCAAACATAATCACCTAAGAATTTAAATATACTTAAATTTGATGATAGTTAAGTTATATTTATTAGTTTATGTTGAACTATAAGTTGAACAAATATTAATAATATAATAAAATAATTGTGAATCTGTGTTTTTAATTCGAAATAACACCAATCATAATCTGTAATTTTCGTTATTTATAGGGTCCGATGGATGGTACTATTAACGATTTTTGGAGAATGATTTGGGAGCAACACTTGGAAATAATAGTAATGCTTACGAATTTAGAAGAATACAATAAGTCGAAGTGTGCAAAATATTGGCCAGAAAAAATATCAGAATCTCAAAAGTTTGGAGACATTTCGGTATTATTTGCTGCAGAACACCGTTATTCTGATTACTTTGTGAGACATTTAGATATAAGTAAAAAATATTCAATTTCGAATGATGAAGGTGAACATCGCCAAATAACACAATATCATTATTTGGTATGGAAAGACTTTATGGCTCCAGAACACCCTTATGGAATAATTAAATTTATTCGCCAAATTAATTCAGACTATTCCGTTCAACGTGGACCTATATTAGTTCATTGCAGTGCAGGTGTTGGTCGTACAGGCACTCTGGTAGCCTTAGATTCACTTATACAACAGCTAGAAGAAGAAGGTCAGGTAGCGATTTTTAATACCGTTTGTGACTTACGTCATCAACGTAATTATCTTGTACAGTCATTGGTATAGTACATTATATGTAGGCAGCACAATAACCTTTTAATTAAAATTCTATATTGCAGAAACAATATATATTTCTATACCGTGCACTGCTAGATATTTCGCAATTTGGAAATACTGAATTACAAGCAAAATTACTGAGCTCAACTATTGAGAATTTAAAACAGAATTCAACTGATAGTAAAGAAAAATGCAAATTAGAACTACAATTTGATGTATTATTTAGATATAGATATTCAATTTATAAAATAATATGCATTACTTTTGTAGAAAATTAAATTCGTTACGGATGAAACAAATAAAAGCTGCTTGGTAGGGAGTGGAAATGATAATATTAACAAAAATCGTAGTGAAGTAGTAATTCCATATGATCGCAACCGGGTAAAGTAGATATGTATATTTTATTTTTTTTTTATACCACTATTAATTATACTTTTTTATTGAATCTTTCTTCTTAAGAACTAACAATAAGTTTTCAAATCTTACTAACTAAATTAATAAATATTCTTTACCAATGCTAAGATATATTTTAAATATATATTTTAAATATATATTTTAAATATATCTTAGCATTGGTAAAAAATATTTTTAAAGTTTTTAAATTTTTTTAATTTTATAAGTATTATTTTTAAGTATTAGAGTAATTGTATTATATCTTCTTTTTTAAGTCGACGATGATCACTATATGTAACAAGTTTCTTGCAAGAATGTTAAGATGAAATCCTAGTTTAGATATATAATTTTTTCCAAATCTTTTTACTTCTTCAGAAATTGTAGTTATTTTTAAATCTTTATGAATGTTTGCATTTTTCATGTACCACGGTGCTCCAGTTATTGTTCGTAAAATTTTCGATTGAGTTCTTTGCAATTTTTCTACATTCGATGGTGTTGCAGTATCCCATAGCTGTATCCCATATCTCCAAATCGGCTTAATTACCATTTTATATAAAAGCACTTTATATTTAAGATCTAGTTTAGGTTTTTTGTTCAAGAGCCAGTTCATACTACTAGCTTTTAGTTTAACTTGTGTAAGTTTTGCATTTATGTGTTCTTTCCAGGTAAGCGTTCGATCTAGGGAATTCCCAAATATTTTACACTATCGTTTTGCGGGATGATTTGATTATTAAAGCTGGGCATGTTTCCTTCCGTAATGTAAATGTTATCTGCGTGCACTTTGTTTCATATACGTTGATCCTCCAAAGAGCTGCAATTTTCGGGCCGTCGTGAGAACTTAGTATTGCCGTATCATCTGCAAATGTTGATGTTAACGTTTTGTTATGAACTGGTAAATCAGATGTATATATAAGGTATAATTATGTTACCTAGTGCCCTTTATATATATATATTGGCTTGGATTAATGATTACTTAGTAATCTTTTTATAATTTTGGCTGCGATTAACAAAAAATTAACGTGTGTTGCGTTTTTTACATTTAATAGTGTTAACATGATAATAGCTTAAATTTAAATAGAATGTTATGAAATGTAAAATATGATGGGGTACTTGAGACATGTATAAATATGTTTCAAAATTTATAATATTAGATATTTGGATAACATTCTTCATCTTAACACATTCCGTTAAGTAACTTAACTTGAGCGTTTTCCAATATTCTTTACGATTAGAATTTAATAATTGTTATATGGTTTCTAAACTAACTCATATATATCTTTAAACCATTAGCTTCTTATAATTATCATTTTATCTACTATACATAGTAGATAAAATGTTAATTATAAGAAGCTAATGGTTTAAAGTTCCCACAGCTGAAAATTTAAGGTATGTGATTTTATTAAATTAAAATCATATTTGTTGTAATTCCGAACAAAATACTATGAAGAAAAACCGGTTTGCATAGGAAAAAAATGTCATTAGACAGTTTTTTACTTCTTTATTTTTATTAAATACTGAAAATAAAAACACATAAAATTTTATTAAATACTGAAAATAAAAACTTTTAAAAGAGAAAAAAATAACTTGCAATTAATTATACATCAAAATGTAATTTTGTGAAAATTTCTCACATATGTATAACAATTTTGTAGCTAACGATGTGTAATAGGAAATAGTCCTAACCGTTACCATTTTCTCAAACTTAAAACTAGAGTTTACTGTTCTCTTATTAATGATACTCATTTTTAAAATGAGTAGACTTAGTAAATCAATTTCAAGCACGGGGATCAATCACAGTACCTGACGACTGATGCATCACAAAAGCTTGGTGTCTAGCACTGGAAACGCACAGTATCTACCGTAAGACTAAATAATTCGACGCCACTGATTATTAATTCAGAATTCTTGTAATATGTTCGGATTGAGCGGTATATGTTTTACGAGTGTAAACAAATTTGTTCATGTTTAATTTTATAAAATACAAAATATTTTCTCGCTTTTTAAAAACTTAATTAACATACTTTTATATGATAGGTAATATTAACGCCAATTCCAACGAGAGAAAATTCTACTTATATAAACGCTTCGTTTATTGATGGTTATGAAATTTCAGAAACTTTTATTATAACGCAAGATCCTTTAGACCATACAATTGGTGATTTTTGGAGAATGTTGTCTGAGCAAGGAGTTACAACTCTAGTGATGATAAGCGAGGTAATTTTTTAATTTTAATACAACTTAATCATGAAGAAGATGATTTATGGTTTAATTTTGCTTCTTTGATGAATTTGCAGATTGGAGAAGGACAACGAAAATGTCCACGTTATTGGGCTGATGATGAAATTCAGTATGATCATATTTTAATAAAATATGTGCACAGTGAAAGTTGCCCCTATTATACTCGAAGAGAATTTAACGTAACTAATTGTAAGAATGACGATACAATAAAAGTTACTCAATTTCAATACAACGGATGGCCTACAGTGGAAGGGGAAGTACCAGAAGTATGTCGTGGCATTATTGAACTTGTAGATCAAGCACAAAAACATCATAATAGCGAACACAATTCTGGATCACAAAATCCGATTGCAGTTCACTGCAGGTAATTTAAATTAATACATAAATGTACAATTAAATATAAATGTTTATATCTTTTAATCAGTCTTGGAACTGACAGAAGCTCACTATTTGTTGCCATGTGTATTTTAGTCAAACAATTAAGAACTGAAAAAAAAATTGATATATGTACAGTTACAAGAAAAATAAGATCTCAAAGGTCTTTATTAATAAATGATTATGTAAGAACTAATATAATACTTTTTTGTAAAAATTTAACCAATTTTAAATTTCTTTATTATTTGCAGGCTCAGTACGAGTTTCTTCATCGTGCCATAGCTAACTATGCTGATCTTCATCAAATATCTGAGAATTCGTTACCTGATTGTTCATAATGAAATGTAATTCAATCGCAATGCTCTCTATCGATTTAAATTTGGTTTTAATGCACAATTTTCAATGTGATAGAATATTGTATTTAAATTTAATTAATTTATTTGATTTAATTTATCGTTATATTACATTTTAACGTATAAGTTGCCAAAGGATAGAGTAAGAATAAATGAACTACAGCTAATAATCTAAGTAATATAAACTTCCGCTGAGTATCATATTTATAATATAAGTTAGACATAGCCTAATTAAAAATATCGTCGGTAAACATTAATTTAATTATATTCAATGTATTTATTTCTGGCACAAAATTGAATTCTTAAGATTAGGAAAGTGTTGCATCATTGGCTGCTTGTCTTAGGTTATAAAAGTTTTAAATTTCTCCAACTATCCATTTTAAGGATAACATTAAAATGTTATTTTTATAGTAATAGAAATTTTGTACCAGTTTATAAAACACAATTTTTAATGTATTTATACAAGTAAATATAATTTTTTATTGAATGAATTGTACTAAATTATATTTCTCCTTATTATATAATAAATTTAAAAATGCATTTTGAAACACAATAATAAACATTCCTTTCTTAATATACCGAATCAATGCTTTTACATTTTATATTTTTCAGATAATTGAAAACTTTAATGGAAAATTATATATATTGAATGAATAAAGGTAACTAAATCCAACACAACACACAAAAACCAGAATAGCTGTAGGGATTGAATTTCAAAATGAAACAAATTTTTAATATTCGAGTCTACTAATACGCTAATATTCGAGTCTACTATTCGAGTCTACTAATACGCTTGAAGTAATAGGTAACCACATTTAATAGGTTTTATAGTAATAGTTTTGACAAGTATGTTAGTTCCTACTTCAACTTCCCTCCTCTGTCATCTATTAATTTAAGCTTAAAAAATAAAAATTTTATTTAACAATTTTATTTAAAATCAATGATATATTATAACGTTAATAATTTACTACGCCATTTTTCTAATTCTGGCAATGAAATAAAATAAAACTCTAAAATATTTACATTATCTACTAGTGGAGTTTAAAATTGTCTATTACAATTATATTATTTTTAGAGTTCAAGACGTATAGATACGAGTAACTGGATATTAATTTTATTTTGTCGTATCAATAAGAACTTAAGAGGACCTTTCTGTGTGTGTGCGAGGCCCAAATGGAAACGGACAAAGTACTATTTACCAAAAAGTATGGAGTCCTGTCGTAACTCAGATATTATCAACTGTATCATTCCGTTAGTTCAGGTGTCACACATAGAATTATGCCTTTCAAGTTCCATTTTACATAAAAAAAAAAAAGATAGGGCCTTATATTTTCCACAACTTATAATGTTAGACTTGCACAAATTGTGTCTTCTGTCACAATTGTGCCAGTCTAAATAAAATCAGTAACTTGTGACATCATGGTTGGCGGATATTATTAGGGAAGCGAAAGTAGCACCAAATCATGACAACCAATACAGTTCAATATCGGGAAATCGAGATAGACCAGTACTTACACTGACGCGGTGTAATGATTGTTGTTTCAATAGAACTATTTCGGACAATGTGGATGAAATGTATCGACAATAAATACCATTAGTGACAATCTATTTTAAGAAATGTTTTAGCAATGCTATATCGTTGCTATATTTTGTATTGCATTTTTAACCCTTATTTTTGATTGTATCTTAATATACATATATGATAATATATTACTGATTTAATAAATAATAAAACAATCTCTATAATGGGAATTTAAATTTATTAAAATTAATAGCATACAACTTAGTAATATATAGATCACAAGTTTGCAAATACAAGTATATAAATACCCTTAATGGAATGACTCAAATTTCAAGATATATACGGAATCATATTTTTGATGCATAAAAATCGCTATATATTACTTTGTTATTCATTTGGAATTGAAGAATATAATTTAGTCGAACAAATAATTTCAGTAGATTTTCTAAATTTTTCTCCCTTGTTATTAAGAATTTTATACGTTGCCTACTTGAAAACTGGTTTTACTTTTGCATCTTTTTCTTTAAGGATTCTGGCATTTCTGGTGGTGGAGGACGCGGTATTCGGAGTGCTACTTTTACTCCGTCGTAAATGAACCATTGAAGAGCCGTTAATGTACCAATCATAATAATACGTAGTAGTAATCCGTTCCACATTCCCATAAATCCCATTTCCTTTATAACATCAACAGCTGAAGACCCTTTAGCTTGATTCAGTTTAGATACTACAGCATCAGCTGGGTGTGAAACAACTGCACAAAAAACTCCAGCTATATATCCGGCAGCGAATGTTACAACCAATTGCTCTGACTTACTACATTCAGCTCTAGGTTTTGGAACTACATGCCTAAGGAAGATAATAATTAATACACAAAAATTTAAAGATTAATATTTTTTACGCATAGAGTAATTCAACCGTTTTTTCGAAGCAAGCAAACTTCATCATGGTATATGGAATTTGACGACACCAAAGAGGTACCAAGCCTTTGTAAAATGCTGAATACCCTTCGTCTTGAATAATTTTTGGTATTACTTCTCGAAGATTATTTGCATAACCTGTCGTAGTTTGAATTTTTACCTTCGCTGCTTCCATTGGACAAAGCAAAATATCAGCAAAGAGTTCAGCCGAAGCGGATGCAGCCAGATACAAATATGTTCTGTATAAATATGCATTTTCTTCTCCAAGCATACGAGCATATTGAACTTTAAATAACTCGTATAATCCGAATTTCCCTAAACCCTGGAAACATTAATTGAAAAACTTTATTTATTGTAAGTAAAATTAAAACAAATTTACTTGTGCTGAATAACCTAACAATGTTGGTGCCCATCCTTTTACCAGACCTCGTGCACCATCCTCCTGCAGAGTGATTTTAAAGCCATGTGATATATTTTTGTATTTTGCAGAGTCGACTTGCAAACGACATTTGACCAAATCTAAAGGAACAACAAACGTATGAGTTGACCCACAAGATATTATTCCACCAAGTCCACATAGCATATAGTATTTGTTACTTGCAAATTCACAAGAATCACCCGAAGGATTACTTTGAGGTGGACCACTGGCTTCACAATTTGCACGCGAAAATGGGTTTTTAAACGGAATGTGCTTAGCAGATTCAATTATCGTCGACAGCATTGTATAACCTATTAATTAAATGATGTGTTACATAATTACTAAATATAATTCCCATTTTTGCATATTTAAATTGTATATGTATACGTCTCAAAATAATATTGTATGGTATATATCAATATTTTAATGTAATACTAAACATTTTAAATTAAAAGTAAAACTATTGTAATGATTAAAAGAAATTAAAAATTACCAGAAAATTCAAGTCCTGTCCTTACTTAATAGAAGAGAAAACAGAAAAATCAAATTGAAATAGCACTTAAATTCAATGTTGCCAAATTATAATAAAAATTATTAAGGCATAAACTAAATATAAACACACTAAACTGCTTCAATTTTTTAGTTTTGATACTTCATCGACGGTGTATTGCCACTTGCAATTGTTAGTAATTTTTTTTTGTTGGCAATACTATTTTGGATTCTTAAGCTTCAAACAACGCTGGTATTAGAAAATGGCAAGCTTTTAAGTAAAAAATGTTGTTGTTGTGTTGTAGCATCGTCAGATTCAGATCTGACGATATGTTGGCGTCCCTTGGCCTGGCATCCGGGTGTTGTTGGTACATAAAACCGGGCGCCTTGAGAGGGGAAAAATATTTGTAGTTCGCACTGGTGATAATCAGAATGTCTAGGCGTGCCCTTTATGCCAGTTAAGTTAAAATTGGCTAAATAATCGATTTCCTAAAGAAAGGAAACCAAAGCTATATTCGGTTGTTTAAAGTTCAATATGCTCGTAAGCTTAGAGAAAAAAATGCATTTTATACAGAACATATTTGTATTTGTATTACACAAACACAACATATAGTCAAGAGCGAAATAAAAATAAATATTAATCGATTATTTTGGAAATTAAATTTCCTGTCGATTGACACAAAATTTTTAGTTTGGAGTAGATTTAAGAAAATAAATTTTTTTCAGTAAAAAAATCACTGATTGCATTTTTCTAATTTTGGGCATACAACTGATTTAATTTATGATGTAATGTTAGAAAAGCTCTAGTAGATAGATACCAAAAAATTAGTCCATTTCGATATCAGAGTAAAAGAACCATATTAATGGCCCTTTTTTGTCACTTTTATACATATTTGCATTTCCAGATTCCTGAAAAACTTACAAATAGTTACCTGAGTTAAATCCAACATTATGCTAGTATTGCTGAAACAATCCATATTGAATATTTTTATTTGTTTGTGAAGGTTGAAATAGACAAACCACAGAATTATTTTCTTAAATCTATTTTAGATATAAGTGAATTTTTTGCAGAAAAAACTAAATATTCTTAAATCTACTCGAAACCGCGATAAATTGTGTTTGTAAAATAAAGTAATTTAATAAATAAATTAAATTCAAAAATATCTTCTGCACACAAACAATCAAATGAAATATAAAAACACATTCTGAATAAAAATTTAAAGTCCATCTATATGAAAACTATTCTATTTCTTAAATTATTTTATAAATGAAACAATAGATTTATATTATTTTTCTAAAGGAGCATAATTTAATAGCTTTTCGATTAAGTCTACATGTCCAAGAAGCATTCTTCGGCAGCAATATCGTTTAAGTCCAAGGGCATCCAGAGCATCGCTGTAACGGGATAAGATACAAAATGACTAAATAAAATAAGATAAATAGAAATGTTACCCTTCTGTATATTCGGCTTGCAAAAGTCCTAAATAAGATTCCCATTTATTTCCAATTACTTTTCCACAAGTAAAACATCTTATAGGAATTATCATTTTGGTATAATCATAAGAATACAAACTTATTGATGTTGTTTAAATGAAATTAGATAAAAAAAAAATATAAGCTATCAATGACATGTATTGTTCAATATAATAAAAATTTATTCATAAACACATAGACTAGTTATTAAAAAACCCAAATAATCTCTAATAAATGTTCATTTTACTTAAATTGACCAATTAACACTTAAAATCGTCCAATTAAAAGAATTTGAAGTTGTATAAGTTGCCTATTTTTTGCTAAACTAATTCGGTTTTGCAGCCAGCTGCATCTGATCGGAGTTCTTTTGAATTAAATTACGGTTCTTAAACTGTCAATATATTCCAGAGCGAAATTATTGATTTCATCTCTGATTTCATATTAAACTAAGCCATTTCTATTTATTAAATTGTCCTCGTATATTTAACTTATTTTGATAAGTTAAATATACGATGTCAAAATACAAATATTGAAATTAGTTAATGTAATTGCTAATGAAGTTTATAATATAAATAAACACTATGATGTCAAAATAGGAATATTTATCTGATACAAAACGAGAAACTGTATGAATGCTGAAATAATGCATAATGTAGTTGTCATTTTAGCAGACCAAGGGAAAATTTGTTGTTTGTGAACTAATTTGTAATGGAATTTAATATTATTACTAATACCTTAAAGTTTTTTGCTATTTAATTATCGTATTTATAATGTATGTTGTGTATATGTTTATTTCCAATTTATAACTTTAGTTAATATAAAAAAATGATAAACCAAATCGGTACTGTGATTTAACTACTGTTTGTGAAATCTAACATGTGACGCTGAGTGGCGTTTACAGTTTTCCGTCAAATTTATATCAATATCTTTGACAGTAATGTTCAAATCTCCCTCTAAACAAAATATATATAATCTTACATGTTAATGATGATTCATAGATATCACATACATATTCCATATTTCGCAATATATATGCAAATTTACAAAATTAGTAGATATTAGATAATATAATTCTCATTGATCCTTTTTAAAATACAGTTAAGTACTACCCAGAAGTACAATTCAAAGTAGAATGTAACTGATCATTAAAAATGTTAATAAAAGAAATGAATTGTTTTCGGAATCGTGTATTGAAAGCGTAACACCGATAACAAAATAATATTATTTCAATATAATATATTAAAACTAGGACTCTTCGTCAGAGCATAAATCTTCTAATAGTGGTTCAAATTTTTTAGCAAACTGTTCAGCATATATCATTCGTTCTTCACGAGGTAATATTTCAGAAGAATATCTAAAGCACATAACATCTGATAATAGTTGTTCGAACATTTGGAACTCATTTTCAATTACACGGTGATCAGAATCAGCATTATCTATATTTGACTGTTGTGAAATAGGTAATGTTTTTGTTTCTGAAATAAACAAAAAAAAAATTGTTATAATTCATTAATTGTGGATATTTCATATTTGAGACTTCCGCGTAAAGTAATTAAAAAGCAAAATAATAAATTACAAAATTGTTTTTCTTATATTTTTTTGTTAAAACATATTGCTAAAATTTGTATAAACTTACCATTTTTTTTAGCATTAGACCAAATAAAATTATTGAATATTTCACAAATTTCACTATAGCCTTTAGCTTCAGTTGCATTTGTACAAGTTTCAGCCAATTCCACAATATCTAAGATTCTGCCTTCAGATTTTATCTCCCCGTAAGTAATACCATCTTTAGAATCATTATACAGTGAATCGCAAATAAGAATTCCCAGTTCGATACTATTGCTTCTTAAGAAATTAGTATAATCTGATATTCTACTTGTAAATTTTTTCTGATAATTATAATTATTATATAAATGTTGGATATTTTAAAATTAATATATTACTACTTACATCTTTAGCGTCGAAATATACTAGAACTGCTTCAGCACATTGAACTAGTGGTAAAGGAACCATACTTATATCTTCTGTCAATGGTACTAACAATACTTCAGTTGTAAAATACTTATTACTTATGTTCATAGTTAGGCCAATAGTTCTATTTTGGCGTTTCAAATCGAGTTCAACAGTTTTATAATCTGTATTGGAGTTCTCTTTAAGTATACCTGTTGAAAAATTATGAATCGATAGTATTACAAGTGACGTGACAAAGTTATAAAATATTGGATTAAATATTCAATATGGAAAAAACTGGTCAGAAAGTCAGTAAAACAAAGTTATTTATGGATAAAGGTAATTTAATAATAAATTTTAAAATTAGCACTTTAGCACAATAACGCGAAATTTCTTGAAATTGTATGGTTTTAATACCTGTTCTTTGTTATTAAAGCTTCATATTCCATACTTTTGATCGAAGATTTCTACCTATTCTCTGTAAAAAAAAAAATAGACGTTCTTGATATAAATAGTCTATCTGTTCTTGATAGAAAGGTTTTATCTTGACAAAAAAGAAATAAACTACTTCCCGACGAAAAGTTTTGAGTTTACGTTTTATCCACTAACAAAAACTTAGTGTTTTAAAATCACGAACAGACTTTACTAGCTATTTCGATTACTGAAATAATTTAATCCCTGCCAGTGAAAATTATATAATTAAATATTTATATATATAATATAAATATTTAATTATATAGGTATATTGCATATTTTAATATATATACAAGCCGCAGGACTGTATAAATTCCACATGCATATTGTATTGTACTCTTCATATGCTGGCACAAATATAAATTGGTATAGAATATAGATCTAGTTTCAAAAATTTAAACTCGGTATCTTAAGAAAAAGATTGACATACTAGATGAAGTTATATGAAACCATCAGAATTATTCAAAATATAGGACAATTTAGTTACATATAGAAGTTTAGTAGTTCTTGCTGTTAAAGGTGTGAAATTATTTAGTTCTAGTAACTCTCCTTTTTTTAATGTAACATACATTTTATAGCAAACTATAAAATGTATGTGTAATGAAAGTTCCACATGATTCGCTTTCATATACTAATCTAAGCCACAAGATCTTTACAGTATAATTTTAAACCTACATATATTAAAACAATTTTAATTGCCGAGCCATACACTATTTCTCCAGATTTTTGGATTGATTATAAATAAGTATGAATTTTAATGTCTTATATTTCATAACGAAAATATGAACATTCTTCCTTGGTTGTGGAATACCGTGTGCTAATATCTTATTTTTAGATATTGAAATTATGTTATTCTCCATAAATCACTATCTTACTTTTAGCTACATCTTCAGGTAAACAATTGCCTTCTGAGAAAATTAACACTACCGAATTTGGAATCATTACTTGCAAATTTATATATTACAAATCTGCTTGAGTCTTCAAAAAGTACTTGCACCTAAATTAATAATATAAAAATATTAGATTACTATTTTGCAACCCGAATATGAATGTTTGTAAACTACACGTATATGACTGTTGAAATTGTAAATAAATATATATATTTATATATAGAAAAGTCTAATTTATTAATGGATGTCTTCTTTGAATTCCCTATAAACAAATTTGTTTCAACTAAGAAATGTTGAATAATAAAACAAAACGTTTTGTCATTGTTGTGATAACGCAAGCGAATAACATTCAGCGTTCGTTTCATATAAGTTCAATCTAATTTCATAAATGTAATATAATGTATGTATAATACCACAGGGCAGCATTAACGTGGTGTTCACATTAGCTTCCTTCGCGGCGCTCGCAGTGAATATAACAGGCATATCAAAAAGATATGAAATAAATTAAAATATAAATATAAATATAAATATAAATATAAATATAAATATAAATATAAATATAAATATAAATATAAATATAATAAATATAAATATAAATATAAATATAATATAATATAAATATAAATATAAATATAAATATAAATATAAATATAAATATAAATATAAATATAAATATAAATATAAATATAAATATAAATATAAATATAAATATAAATATAAATATAAATATAAATATAAATATAAATATAAATATAAATATAAATATAAATATAAATATAAATATAAATATAAATATAAATATAAATATAAATATAAATATAAATATAAATATAAATATAAATATAAATATAAATATAAATATAAATATAAATATAAATATAAATATAAATATAAATATAAATATAAATATAAATATAAATATAAATATAAATATAAATATAAATATAAATATAAATATAAATATAAATATAAATATAAATATAAATATAAATATAAATATAAATATAAATATAAATATAAATATAAATATAAATATAAATATAAATATAAATATAATATAAATATAAATATAAATATAAATATAAATATAAATATAAATATAAATATAAATATAAATATAAATATAAATATAAATATAAATATAAATATAAATATAAATATAAATATAAATATAAAATATAAATATAAATATAAATATAAATATAAATATAAATATAAATATAAATAAATATAAATATAAATATAAATATAAATATAAATATAAATATAAATATAAATATAAATATAAATATAAATATAAATATAATATAAATATAAATATAAATATAAATATAAATATAAATATAAATATAAATATAAATATAAATATAAATATAAATAT